>JAXCGZ010022646.1:200000-210000 GCA_037179515.1 Halocaridina rubra | reverse complement strand
TTATTTTTATTATTTTATTATTATTATTTTATTATTATTATTTTTATTATTATTATTTTTATTATTATTATTATTATTATTATTATTATTATTATTATTATTATTATTATTATTATTATTATTATCATTTTTATTACAATAATAATGATAATAATAATAATAATAATAATAATAATATTAATAATAATAATGATAATAATAATATTAATAATAATAATAGTAATAATAATGATAATAATAATAATAAACAGGCCACAGTATTTTAGTGGTAGAGTGGGCGAGTCAGGAAGAGACTAAAGCAAGTACTAGCTCACCGCGGGGCAATAGAAAGGGCATCCAGCTTTAATACCTCGGTTCCAACATGTGTATGTCCACCCCCATTTTATTGGGGATTAACTGTGACGTAAAAAGACATTTTTTTTTTTTAAGAGTGTGACACCGGGACAGGCAGAAACTGCCCTCATCAACAAAGGCCCGGGCACAAGAAAATACCAAGACGAAGGAAAAGAAAAAGGTTAAGGGCAAGGCAGAGATGAGGTAATGTCACACAAAGGAAAACGACAGACAGAAAAAACAGTCAAAGTAAAGAGGACCCAGAGATATGGAGGACTAGGCTCTGAGATGACGATAGATCTGCTTTTTGAAGGATGGAAGGTCATAAGAACTAGGAAAGACAGAAGGAGGAAGAGAGTTCCAGAGTCTGGAGGTAGATGGGAAGAAGCAGTCGCTGCACCGACCAATCCGCGAGCTACAAATCTCGACACAGTATCTGTGAGATGAGGCCGCTTGGCGAGTGTTAGTACTGATTGGATTCGGTTTTACGTCACGAACTCCCTTTTCTACTAAGGGCTAGGACGGTTGCCTTCTTACGAAGGACTTGTTTTGGCAGATGTAATCGTTACCCTGAGTGTATGCCCTTACTAACCCCAGTCCTTGACGGGGTGCGAACTCTCGACCTGCCGCCTCAGAGTCGCAGACGCGACCATTTTGCCACGGAGACTACGTACATTTAGTATTGATAGTGATCATAATTGTAATTCGATTAAACTCTCCGGTAATATGACGCAAACTATCACTATATGAGAGTTCCTGTCTTCTGTTGTTTTTGTTGTTGTTGTTGTTGTTTGTTGTTCATGCGTCGCTCTTAATCACCATTCGAATGTTGGAGGGTAAAAACAGATACCCCTATTATTATTATTATTATTATTATTATTATTATTATTATTATTATTATTAGTAGTAGTAGTAGTAGTAGTAGTAGTAGTAGTAGTAGTAGTAGTAGTAGTAGTAGTAGTAGTAGTAGTTGTATATAGTTGCCAAAAAAAAGTTAAAATTCTCTTCTACTCTTGTTTTAGTCTATATAAATTAATTTGCTATATACGTATTAAATAAATAAATAAATAAATAAATAAATAAATCAATAAATAAATAAATATGAGAATTCTGGAAAATCATATAAAGCGATACAAATTATAATAAAAAAAAACTATTTTGTGGTGACTACTTATTCGAGTCAATTGCAGTACTTTGGTTAGTTGCAGAGTGCATGCCAGAGATTTATGAAGTTTTATGGAAAGCTGCTCGGATTTATGTTGTTGAGCCGTTGGAATGAGCTTTCGTTGTACGTCAATGAGAGAGAGAGAGAGAGAGAGAGAGAGAGAGAGAGAGAGAGAGAGAGAGAGAGAGAGAGAGAGAGAGAGAGAGAGAGAGAGAGAGAGAGAGAGAGAGAGATTTGATAATCATTGTTGTGGTTAATTTTGTTATTTTTCTTTTCTTCGTCATAAGAGAATAGAAGATATAGATAGATATATAGATGGATGGATAGATAGATAGATTGATAGATAGATAGGTAGATAGATAGATGGATAGATAGATAGATAGATAGATAGATAAGGAGAGAGAGAGAGAGAGAGAGAGAGAGAGAGAGAGAGAGAGAGAGAGAGAGAGAGAGAGAGAGAGAGAGAGAGAGAGAGAGAGAGAGAGAGAGAATCTTATAAACCGTTCCGTTAGTTAATGAGACTTCTAATGTTATAAAATACTCTGCATGTAAATTAGGTTCTCGTACCTAAAACAGTCTTTAATAACCTTCGTACACATCATCTAAAGGGGGGTTTACACGGTCAAACGGTTCGTCGCACGCGGTTCGACAGACAAGTGTTTGAAGTGATCTTCGAACGTGTGAACGGGGTACTTGGTTGTCGAACACATTCCGTGTTCGACAACCAAATACCCCATTCACACGTTAGAACATCACTTCAAACACTTGTCTGTCGAACCGTGTTCGACGAACAGTTTGACCGTGTAAACCCCCCCTTTACTTTTGATTCGAACTTTAAAACCACATTTATATTCGTTAAGAAAATTCTTTAAATAGAAAAACGTAGCCGGAGAGGCACTGTTACCAGAGAGCAAACTCAAATAGCTTTTCGTATTTCGAGTCTGTAATTTTTTTTTTTTTTTTTTGGTGACACCAGGACGGGCCAAAATAATAAAATAAAATAAAACAGCCCCCATCGAGCCCGGGCATGAAGAATACACTAAGTAAAAAGTAACAGAGATGGAGAGTGTAATGACTTGTTAGAAGTGAAGGGTTAATAAGAGGTGTGTAATGAATATCCAAGAATATTCAGTGTTGATATAGGCATAAAATTTAACCGTAACTGAAGGAAGACTTAACATCGAACTGTCCTGGACAGTCGCATTCAAGTTTAAAAATCCTTCAGCTGTAGTATTGCAACGAGCGGCTGTTGCCATGGGCCAACCTACTACATGTGAGACCATTTTGGCAATACTGCATCACAAAACCAAAGTTTTGCCTTACAAATATATGTAAAGTTTACGAACGTCTTCTGACTATTGATTAACTGTCTCTCATAAGGTTTCTGTTGCCCAAAGCCTCGTTATTAGCTCCAGGATTTATGTTTGGAATAAATTAGGTACCAAGAGCTGTACAATTTACTTTTAGCTTCTATTATAAACCAACTTTGATTTATTATTTTTTTTAGCGAGTTTGCCCAAGGTCGTTTATATTTCTCGTCTCATACGTTTGTTTATCAGCTATATTGCTGTATGAGATAAACAAGTAAGATTATGAATAAACAAATCCATATCAGCCACGAAATATAAAGAATGCAACAAATTTTTTGTTAAATTTAGCGAGGACAAGCGTTGAAATTAAATTTTCTCAAAATATCAGAGTGAAAACTGATCTTAAAGAATTTTATATATATATATATATATATATATATATATATATATATATATATATATATATATATATATATATATATATATATATATATATATAAGTTTGACATCGGGACAGGCAAAAAACTGCCCTCATCAATAGAGGCCCGGGCACGAAGAAAACATTAAGACAGAAGGAAAAGAAAAGGGTTTTGGACAAGGCGGAGATGAGGTAATGATACGCAAAAGAAGAGGAGGACAGACTGAAAGAATAGTCAAAGTACTGAAGACCTAGAGATATGGCAGGATTAGGTCCTGAGATTACTATACATCCGCTTTTTGAAGGAAGATAGGTCATAAGAATTAGGAAAGACAGAAGGAGGAAGAGAGTTCCAGAGTCTGGAGGTAGATGAGGAGAAGCAGTCGCTGCACCGATCAATCCACGAGCTACAAATCTCCACACAGTACCTGTGAGACGAGGCCGTTTGGCGGGTGTTAGGCGGCCTCGGCGGTGGGGGAGGGATGCAACTCGCTAACTCATCAGAACAGCGATGGAAGTAAAAGTGATGCAAAGGAGGAGGGATGAGACCTTACGGCAAAAGAAAGAGAATCTAGATTAGAAGTAAGAGAAGGGTCATTAAGGAGTCTGACTGCCTTAGATTCAATCCTATCAATGAGATAAGTATAAGAAACACCCCAGATGTGTGAGCAGTATTCTAAGCAGGAACAGATAAGACCTTTATACATTTTAAGTGTTTATTCTTACTAAAATCAATTCACGATTTAAGGGACCCCAATATAATGGATTTCAGAAACATCGGACAAACTCTGGAACACCAGATTTAGAATTTTTCAGTTGTGGCAACACCGTAAAAGAGACACTACTTCAAGAAAAGGAGAGAGAGAGAGAGAGAGAGAGAGAGAGAGAGAGAGAGAGAGAGAGAGAGAGAGAGAGAGAGAGAGAGAGAGAGAGAGAGATGAAAAGCATCTTAGGATACTATCAGCTCAGTACATCACAATAAGAAAAAATATATTAATAATAATAATAATAATAATAATAATAATAATAATAATAATAATAATAATAATAATAATAATAATAATAATAATAATAATAATAATAATAATAATAATATTAATATGTGTGTGAGAGAGAAAGAGAAATGAAAACTGCTTTAGGCTAATATACAGCCTATCCATTATATTAGTAAAGTAATGAATTGTACATATACTGCTAATCAGATAGATGGATGTCCTTTTTATGTATGTATGTATGTATGTATGTATGTATGTATGAATATATGTATTGGAAAGAACTTTTTGCTTTTTAAGTCCTCATTTTTTTTTATTTCAATGTATATCATATCTATTCTTATGTGTGTCAATGGATTCAGCCCTTACCATCTCCTCTTTTAGCACAATTCAGTTATCAACTATTCTTACACTGAAAAAGTACTTTTTTCATCCTGCATAGTAGTATTCTTGCAAAGATTAAAACTGTGACCTCTAGTTCTAGAGCCTCAGTTATCAGATGACCTCTAGTTCTAGAGCCTCAGTTATCAGATGACCTCTAGTTCTAGAGCCTCAGTTAGCAGATGACCTCTAGTTCTAGAGTCTCAGTTATCAGATGACTTCTAGTTCTTGAATCATCCATATCCAAGAATCATTTCTTAACAACTCTGTCTAAAGGGGGGTTTACACGGGCAAGCGGTTCGTCGAAGGCGGTTCGATAGACAAGTGTTTGAAGTGATGTTCGAACGTGTGAACGGGGTATTTGGTTGTCGAACACGATTGTCAAACATGTTCTACAACCAAATACCCCGTTCACACGTTCGAACATCACTTCAAACACTTGTCTGTCGAACCACGTTCGACGAACCGTTTGACCGTGTAAACCCCCCTTAAAGTTTGGAGAAATTTCTAAAACCCGAGACTGACTAAAACTCTCTGTTCCGTTCCTCTAAGATCTCTCCATCAGTCTTATCGGTACGTCCGTCTCCCTTTCCCGGTTCTGTGATTATTCTTTGTTTTTTAAATGTCCTCCGACAATTCCGTGGAAGAGTTCAAGATTTTGTTTAGACAATAATTACTTTTTTTTATACCCTTATATATTATTTGGTTCGCGCCCCGTCACGGTCTGAGATTAGCAATGGCATGCACTCAGGGTAACGATTACATCTGCCAAAACAAGTCCTTCGCAAGAAGGCAAACGTCCCAGCCCTTGGTTGAAAAGGGAATCCGTGACGTAAAACCGGAACATATATTAATTGTTGTTTACCTTATTTGTGTCACCATAAATTCTCATCCGAAATGAGGTGGACACTGGACACTGACAGGTTGGAGCTGGGGAACTGAGGCTGACAGCCCTTCCTACTGTGATGGACTCGAACACGGGTCTGTCACTTCCCGAGTGGAGATCGCTCATTTCTTTCACATCTCCTTCCTTATCAGCCATCTCATCTCCATCTGCCCTATTTTTAGATATAATTTCAGACATTATTTCAACTTTTCAGTGAGATTTCCTAAACCAGCCAATATTATTAGGCTACTAAGAATTTCCCCTTTGCCCTGCATTGCCGCGATTCCCCTCAGGAAACCGACATCGTGGTGCTGCACTGCCAAGTCACTACAGTCCTGGGCGGATATGTCACAATGCATGAAGCTGTTGAAACCTCCACAAAGTAGATTAGAGATATAAGCCTGGAGGTGTGAAATATACCATACGAAACTGTTGCTACTACGAGGGACCATATAGCCACCCTCGGCATCCCAGGTACATTTGAAGGAGGTCTAATTTCAAGACTGAAAAGGAGATCACACTAGTGCCTGGATAGCCCTGCACACTGTACCTATGAGATACTCAAGCATCCTTGCATGGAGTCAATATTTTCAACTATTTCTCTCCTATTTGTAATAACTTCCCGGCACTACTTTTGAATTCGGGACTCAATAGGTTCCTTGACAGATTCCAGACACAGAACTGTTATGGACCTCGACATCGAGAATCTTTCAGAAAAACACCCACAGATAGATAGATAGATAGATAAATAGATAGATCGATAGATCGATAGATAGATAGATAGACTGACTGAATGACTGACTGACAGATAGATAGAGAGACAGATAGGTAGATATAAAGGAGTTGTATGTTAGATGTCATGCAAACTTATCACCATTTTTGTTTCTTACATGGGAATATCTATATTTTGTAGGTGTTCAAGTATAGTCTCCGTGCTAAATGGTAGCGTCCGCGACTCCGTGTCGGCAGGTCGAGGGTTCGCGCCCCGTTACGGACTGAGGTTAGTAAGGGCATACACTCAGGGTAACGATTACATCTGCCTTAACAAGTCCTTCGGAAGAAGGCAACCGTCCTAGCCATTAGTAGAAAAGGGAGTTCGTGACGTAAACCCGAAACCAAACATGGGAATATCTATATTCTGTAGGTGTTCAAATATAAACAATATTCTGATTCGTTCATGTTGTATCCCTTGATGCTGAGATGGATTCCTGTGAGAACCAAAAGGAACAGCTCTTCGAGGATATAAGACCATTCCTTTGTTTCCTAATGAAATAATCCCCGGATCATGTAAAGATAGCAACCCCCAGAACCCTATATAGCCCAGTAAATTGTTCGGTTAAGTCAGTAAGATTAGATTAGGTTAAGTTAAACACTAACTTAACCTAACCTAACTAAACCTAACCTAGCCTAACCTAACCAAACAACTTCCGGAATGCTTAATTTTCTTGGGGTTGCTAATCTTTACCTGATCCTAACTCCCTTCTAGGGGGGGTCTCTTCTTTACTCCCTGTCCGGGAGTAAATGCAGAGGAAGAAAAATAAAATTAATGTTTATCACTTATATATAAACATATTTTCCTTAGTCCAAAGTAGCAATGTTTATTATTTAAACTATAACATTGCTGGATGCTATAACTAGTGTCTTATTATTTACCTTTAGTAAAGAAACAAATATTTGTGTGTGTGTGTGTGTGTGTGTGTGTGTCCGTTTCGTCAGTAACAGACGTAAATCATACTCTAATATGAAAATATATTTTCTGTTCCTTGAACTCTCCAGAAAATGGCGGTCTGACATTTGACTGCAAATTCTACCTCGCCCTTTCATTGGAGCTAATGGACTAATTCCATGTTTATTACCAGCCCTTCAGTATTTTTCTTAAACTTGACATTTTTATCATTCTCTCTCTCTCTCTCTCTCTCTCTCTCTCTCTCTCTCTCTCTCTCTCTCTCTCTCTCTCCTCTCTCTCTCTCTCTCTCTCTCTCTCTCTCTTCTCTCTCTTTTCTTTTTTTTAATAATAATAATTAGGCCAGATTCACTGTAAATGTGGAAAAATGAATGTTAGATTTGGAACTATTAAAGCAATTTAACCGTAAAGGAAATATATTTGTTTTCGTGACCATATATATCTATCTATATATATATATATATATATATATATATATATATATATATATATATATATATATATATATATATATATATATATATATATATATATATATATATATATATATATATATATATATATATATATATATATATATATATATATATATATATATATAATATATATATATATATATATATATATATATATATATATATATATATATATATATATATATATATATATATATATATTTCTAATTTGACATTTTCATAATTGTCTCTCTGTAGACCAGATTTACTGTAAAAGTGGAAAACTGTTTCTCAGAATTGGAAAAAAAAAATTATCAATTTATCCGTAAAGCTGAGATTTTGTTTTCGTGACCAAGTCCATTCGCATGAATTTCTCAGCAATGGGTGCGTTCGCTCCTAACTTAAATTAATTTGAAATTCATATGAAAAAATTCCCGTCCCTGTGAAAAGGTTACTATGAATGATTTGTAGTAAATGGAGAAAAATAAACTCAAAATTAAAAGTATATTATCATGTTTTGCATAAATCAGATTATATGGTTCCCAGACCAAGTCAATCGGTATGAATCAGTGAATGCGTTCGTTTTGAACTCAAATTGCACAAAAACAAGAAAATAAAATATCTTGTTTTATGATAATTTATTATGAATTATTTACTGTATATAGAGAAAAAGCTAGCCCAAAATTGAAACTATATTACTAGTTTATTCACACACCAAGTAATATAGTTTCTAGGCCTATTCAAATTGTACAAATTCGTGAACAGTGGATGCATTCATTTTGAACTTAAATTATACAAAATCGAGAAGAGTGGATGCATTCATTTTGAACTTAATTTATACAAATTTGTGAAGAGTGGATGCATTCATTTTGAACTTAAATTATACAAATTTGTGAACAGTGGATGCATTCATTTTGAACTTAAATTATACAAATTTGTGAACAGTGGATGCATTCATTTTGAACTTAAATTATACAAATTTGTGAGCAGTGGATGCTTTCATTTTGACCTTAAATTATACAAATTCGTGAACAGTGGATGCATTCATATTGAACTTAAATTATACAAATTCGTGAACAGTGGATGCATTCATTTTGAACTTAAATTATACAAATTTGTGAACAGTGGATGCATTCATTTTGAACTTAAATTATACAAATTCGTGAACAGTGGATGCATTCATTTTGAACTTAAATTATACAAATTTGTGAACAGTGGATGCATTCATTTTGAACTTAAATTATACAAATTCGTGAACAGTGGATGTATTAATTTTGAACTTAAATTAAAAAATAGCTACAAGGAAAACTTTTTTGCCTTTTGTATAAGTTTGCAGCGCTTATAACCGCTAGAACGATTTATGGATTATTTCTCTTATACTTATATAATATTTAGTTGAGCTTATATAATATTTAGTAGAAGTAAGGAGGCCATTGATGCAAATACAGATAATATTATATAACTAAAGTGCCCTTCTAATATGTCATCCAAATATGTTATTATTATCGTTATTATTATTATTATTATTATTATTATTATTATTATTATTATTATTATTATTATTATTATTATTATTATTATTATTATTATTAACGGTAGACAACCTGTTTAGCCCAGTGGACTAAGCTGTGCAGTTATTGTCTATCGTTCTCAGGTTCAATTCTCTACAAGGAAGGCCGATAAAAATAATAATAAATAATAATAATAATAATAATAATAATAATAATAATAATAATAATAATAATAATAATAATAATAATAATAATAATAATAATTGGTGACCCAGTTAGTAGTAGTTGATGCGAATGAAACTGATTTCTTGGGTAAAATTGAAGAAAAGAATTCATTGTGTTTAACAGTTTTACTGGGAATATCTGTCTGTCGATATTTTGTTAATATTTTATTTGTACAACGCATGCTGGTATTTTTTTAGCTGGTCTAAAGAGAGAGAGAGAGAGAGAGAGAGAGAGAGAGAGAGAGAGAGAGAGGAGAGAGAGAGAGAGAGAGAGAGAGAGAGGAGAGAGAGAGAGTAAAATTATTAGGGAATGTACACGTTGAAGGCCATAAATGAGAGAGAGAGAGAGAGAGAGAGAGAGAGAGAGAGAGAGAGAGAGAGAGAGAGAGAGAGAGAGAGAGAGAGAGAGTTCCACTGAGATCATTAAATAGAATTTTAGGGGAGAGCTTCATCGAGGTAATCTTTTATTCCTCAAAAAAAAAAAAATATGAAGGGTGAAACAACCCCCTCTTGAGCCACGATAAAAATGAACAGAATACATTTTTTACTCCTAAATTCAGTGATACACGAAAAGTACTTGAATTATGTTATATATCGCAGTGATTTATTTGAATGTTCACCATATTGGGTCGGCATTCTCA
>JAXCGZ010022646.1:182500-195000 GCA_037179515.1 Halocaridina rubra | reverse complement strand
ATGTTGATGTTTGGTCCTTCCATCTTAATTGGGGCATTTAATCATCTAGCAGGTAATCGATAGAAAGCTATGTTCTATGTTCATAAATACTCTCTCTCTCTCTCTCTCTCTCTCTCTCTCTCTCTCTCTCTCTCTCTCTCTCTCTCTCTCTCCCTCTCTCTCTCTCTCTCTCTCTCTCTCTCTCTCTCTCTCTCCTCTCTCTCTCTCTCACACACACACACACACACACTTACACATGTATGTTTATGTGCGTATTTGCAGCGACTCATAAGCGTCTCCTTAATAAGGTTAAAAACTACGCATGTGCTCATGCACGCACACACACATGTGCAATGGTCGGGAAAGGGATAGTAGAGGATCCCCCAGGAGGACCTTTTGACCTTCATATCAAATCTGGATGATAAAATCACAATAAGGATGAGGGAAATGCAAAAAGGCTTTGAAAGTAAAGTAAAAGAAACTTAAATACCAAGAGAGATAATAAGAACTTTAGAGGAATGTAACGAGACACAAGGGGAAGAGAGAAAAGAACTAGAAAAATGAATGAAAAAAAATGTAAAGTGGAGAGAAGGAACAAGAGGTCAAGATTTCTAAACAAGAAATTAGCAACAAGCAGTTGAATGACAGCCTAAATGGTTTAAAAGGTAGTAAACCGCTCCCTTCTGAGATATATGTGACTGCACCTTGGAATGTCCAGATACAGGTAATCATCGAGCAGTTCAGAAAGGATTTTCGGAGCTGAATACGGAACATGATAGTGTTACAAGATCTTTTGCAGATGCAGTGAAGAAATATGTGGCAGTAAGAGAGGCAGTGAGGGAGGTAGCACTGGAAACTGTAAATACTGTTGACTACAAAGCAACAGTTATGGAAAAAATGAAAGATGCGATTGAAAGGGTTAATCCACTTATCAAACAGGCACTTGATAAAGGGAAGACAGTGGTAATAAGTGAATCACAGGAGTCAATATGGTCGGGGGGACTTGAATATAACAAGACTAGGGCTTTAGACCTGATAAGGATGCTTGGAGTAGTATGTGGTCCAGAAATATTGTAAATTTTCACTGAATTGGTAAATATGCTAGGAAGGGAAAGACAAGAATAATGAATGTAACTTTTGAGAGAGGAGACACATGTAGAGAATCACTGATGGGGCAAACAACCTAAAAGACCTTCCAGAATTCAGAGCAGTGTTCATTGAACCATTTAGAACACATGAAGAGATGGAAATTTCCAAAGCTTGTTGCAAAAAGCTGATAGGTTATATGAGGGGAGATATGAGGTAATAAGAAATTTTTTTGTTTCAGGGTTCTTCCAGTCAAAGGGATGCTAAAGACAATAATAGTAGGAGATCAGGGGATACAGCCTCATTAAGACTGTTGTGCACAAATGCTAATGGGGTAAATATTAAGGCTGTAAAAATAAAGGATAGGATTCACAACAGCATGACAGACATAGTAGCAGTTACAGAGGGTAAGCTAAGTGAGGACATAAACAGTGTCACAGTTTTTCCTAAGGGATTCAGAATATTAAGGGTTGAAAGGTCTGAAAGGACTGGTGAAGGGATAGCATTGGTCATAAGTGAAAAATTTCAGGTTGAAGAAATAAACTTTGCGAGAGAAAGTGAGTTCAAGGAATTTATCATTATCTGCATAAATGCTGGTTCAGAGAGCATTATGATAGCTGTTGTATATAACCCACCGAGGAATCAACAAAGGCCAGAGGTTTATGAGGAAAATTACATAGGTCTTTTTGAAGTTATAAACTCAGTTGTTAAAATTCCATGGGAGAGAAAGTGTAGCATTTTGATTACATGAGATTTTAATCATAGAGAGATAGATTGGATTAATTTTGACCCGCAAAGTGGGGAGGATTTATTTGGGGCAAGATTCCTAGACTGTCTGCAAGGAAATTTTCTACACTAACATGTACAAAAACAAAACTGGGCCAAGGGTGGGACTGAGCCATCACTGCTTGATCTAGTATTCACATATAATGTGTTTGATATTGACAAACTTGAATATGAGCCACCAGTTGGGAAAAGTATCCACTGTGTGTTGTTGATGGAGTATCATCAAAGATGTTTTGCCTGAAAGAGAAGGAACTGTCTAGAGAGAAATGGTTCAATAATGAGTGTAAGAGAGCTAAGGAGTGGAGAGAGAAATGCTGGAGTAGGCAGAAAACCAGAAAAAGTATGAATGCCTTGCAGACTTATAAACAAGCGAGAAATAATTACCTACGTGAAAGAAGAGAGACAGGAAGAGGTTATGAGAGTGATATTACCAGGAAGGCTAGAGAAAATCCAAACTTTTCCACAGTTTTATAAGAGAAAAACTAAAGGTAAAAGAACAGGTTTTAAAGTTGAAGAGGGCAGATGGAAGCATCACTGAGACTGATGAAATATCTACAAAAAAATTAACAATGAGATTGTCAGTATTTACAGTAGAAAATGCTCTACCCCCTCAGATTGCAAAGATAAGAGATCATGGGCCGGTATTAGAGAACATCATCTTTTCAGCTACATGGGTATGCAAAGCGTTGATGGAGTTAGATGTCTATTGAGCTACGGGTTCTAATGACATATTCCCTTATGCTAAACCAATATCAGTGGTGCTATGCATCATATCTGAAAATTTGTTGGAATCCAGGGAGATTCCAAGAACCTGGAAATAAACGAACGAGGTACCTATTTTCAAAAAGGGAAGGAGAGATACAGCTCTAAACTATAGGCCTGTTTCCTTGACCAGTATAGTTTGCAGATTTATGGAAAAATAACTAAGAAAACTCATCTCTCTTCAATTGGAATCCTTCAACTTTTCGCCAGTTACAAAACATGGTTACATAGAAGACAGAGCAATGGTAACAAACTTATTAGAATTTCATGATGAGGTAAGCTAGATCTTATTAGAAAGAGAATTCCTAGATTTTCTGAAGGCATTCGATACTGTCCCACATGGGAGACTTATCAAGAAGCTGAGAGTAGTGGCAAGAATAGATGGAAATGTCTTGGAATGAATCAAAACTTACTTAGAAAGAAGGGAACAGAGGTTTAGAGCAAGACACTCAGTGTCTGACTTGTCATTTTGTTCCTTGTATATGTAAATGACCTAGCAGAGTCTGTAAATTCATTTTTTAATATGTTTGCAGATGATACAAAGATTCTTCAGAAAGTAAGAGACAAGAACAATGGTAGAGAACTTTATGAAGACCTAAACAGTCTTCTTGAGTTATCAGAAACGTGGCTAATGATATCCAAAGCTTCTAAATGTAAGGCAATTAGAATGGGTACACGAGCGAGAAGGCCCAAGCTTGAATATTCAGTACCAGGTGCAGAACTTCGAGAGACAGAAAAGGAGAGAGATCAAGGACAACGTATTGGCCGAATTGTCTCCGAAAATGCATATAAATGGGATAGTAAGGGATACATATGATATCTTAGCAAATGTAAGGGTAGCCTTCAAACACATGGGAAGGGAATGTTCAGAAATATTTATGTAACCCATGAGAGGCCAAAGCTTGAATATGCAGCCCCCTTTTGGATTCGTGCTTGAAAAAGCATATAAGTACGCTAGATAAAGTTTACATTCATGCTACGAAACTGATGCCAGAAATATGCAAGCTCATTTATGAAGAAAGGCTGAGGGAATCAGTCGTAACCATCACTCGAAGCTAGAAGATTGAAGGGGGATATGAAGACGGGTTTAAATTCCTTCATACTTTTGGCAGAATAGACTGGGATCGGTATTTTGATATGGCTAGATCTAGAACTAGAGGTCATAGTTTAAAGCATTGTAAGAAAACTTCTATGCAGCATATAAGGAAGTACTTTTTAGTGTAATAAAAGTTGATGATTGGAATTCGCTAAGCGAGGAGGTAGTTAATGTTAACTCAATTCATAATTTATAAGGACAAATATGCTAAATATCATTGCGTACCAAGTTGAACTGACCAAGAGACGGAAAGTTACAAGCTTTGGGCTCTTTACCGTAAACACTATCAGGTAATCACAGTTAGGTAATTACATACACACACATGAAAAGGTATTTACATATTGCTTAGCAAGCCATTATGAAAAAAATACTAAAAAAAAATCAATGTACCTACGCTATTAAATTGTAGGTGAATGTACCTGTAATTACCTGTAATTACTGCACGGAGCTGTTACTTTCTGTCCATTGGTAAGTACACCTGAGTGCACTTACTCTATTTAAAGTTCTATATGGAATATTGGCATTACTGTTATTAATGTTATTACTGTTTGATTTGGGGAAGGTTGAACACTAATTTGCTCTGGGTCAGTATGTATGTATGTATGCATGTATGTATGTATGTATGTATGCATGTATGTATGTATTGTATGTATGTACGTATGTATGAACGATTTGTATATATATTTGCAGATGTATGTATGTATGTATGTATGTATGTATGTATGTATGTATGTATGTATATGTAAGTTGTACGCATATATTGGCTCATTTATTTTTTGTAAATAATAATCTTTATGGTTGTACACACGCTACCTCTTCTCTCTCCTCTCTCTCTCTCTCTCTCTCTCTCTCTCTCTCTCTCTCTCTCTCCTCTCTCTCTCTCTCTCTCTCTCTCTCTCTCTCTCTCTCTCTCTCTCCCTCTCTCTCTCTCTCATCTCCAAACATACATACATACATACATACATACATACATACATACATACATACATACATGCATACATACATACATACATACATACTACCTACATACATACATACATACATACATACATATGGTGTAGTATAAGTAACACTGTAAACGGTGACACGTGAACATATAGATACAGTTGATTATAGGGAACCGGTGACAGAAAAAATATGAAAGAGTTTATAATTGATAGAGCAAGCCCTTTAATCAAACAAGCGCATGATAATGAGAAAGCAGCGATATTATCTCAGGCATATGTAAATCTCAATAATCAGTACAAACATAATAAGAACTGATTAGGAAGCTTGGAGTATTGTGTAGTCCAGATAAAATTGTAAGCATTCACAACACTGTTTAGCACATTGGAGAGGGAAAGGCAAGAATAATGAAGGTAAAGCTTGATAGAGAAAACACTGGCAAAGAATTACTGTATGAAAAACTGTCAGGAATACAGGACAGTATTCGAATTTGTAAAACACAGGGAGAGATGAGAAAACATAAAAATGGTCAGAGGAAGCTGTAAGATTAAAGGAAGGAAGAATCAGGGAAGAGCAGATAATATTTTGTATCAGGGTTCATCCAAACAATGTGAGGAAACCAAGGTACTTAGCCTCATTAAGGTGACTGTACACAATTGCTGAAGGGGTAGCCGGTAAGGCAGTAGATTGAGAGAATAGTATGCACAACATTAAGGCAGATATAATAGCAGTTACAGAGACAAAATTATATGAAGAATTATACTGTGTTACAGTATATTCTAAGGGTTACAAAGTAATGAGGATTGAAAATTTGAGAGGACTGGCGAGCAAATAACTTTACTCGTAGATGAAATGTTTCAGCATTCAAAAGGAAATATTGTTCTAGTAAATGAGTTATGGAGTTTAATGTCTTTTCCTAAATACAGGTTTCAGAGAGCTTTATAATAACTGTAGTATATAGCTAGCTAAAGACCGAAAAAATGCAAGAAGTATATGCGTAAAGTATAATGAAAACACTGGAAATGATAAATTTGCATATAATCATCACAAGTGAGAAAAAAAAAGTGTTGGATATAATAAGGAGGGATTTTAATCATAAAAAAATATATATTGGAATGGTCTTTTCCCACATAGTGACGAGTATTCTTTCGGGGCAAGATTCTTAGACTGAATGCAGGGAAATGTCATGTACCAACATGTACAGGAACCAACAAGGGCCAAGAGAGGAGATGAACAATCACTCTTCGATCCAGTATTAAGTTTCGAATATTGGTAAAATTGAGCATGAGCTACTTATTGGAAAATGAGACTACTGTGTCCTGTTGATGGAGTATATCATCGAAAATGTTCTGGGTAGGGACACCAAGAAGAAAATGAAGAACTACACATAGGAATGGCAAGAGGATTAAATATTATTTTGCAGGCACTGACTGGGGGCCATCTTTAACAAAAATTCATTTCAGGAGATGTACGAAATCATTTTTGAGGATTATGAGAGGATAGTCAGTTGTTGCATACCATCTACCAGAATAGAAATTGTTAATGCCAAATAGAAATGGTTCAGTAATTATTGTAATAGGATCAAGGTGTGGAGAGGCAAATGCTGAAATAGGTTTAGGAGAAAATGTATATATGCCTAGAAAAATTATAATCGAGCAAGAAATAAGTGCCATAATAAAACAATAATGGCAGAGAGAGTATTACGAGGAGAGCTAAGGTAAATCCCAAGCTCTCCACAGCTTTGTCAGAGCGAAATTAAAGATCAAAGCATACATCTTAATTTTAAAGTAGGAGACGGCAAACAAACAAACAAACATTTTTATCCATTTTTGTACAATGGATATTCTTATACAAACTAAAAGTAACTTATAAGTAGATATATAATTGATCTAATAAGTAAGAGGGTAATACATACTGTTAAATTAAATAATGCAAACGGCAACATTACTGAGACACATTAAGATTTCTGCCAAGAAATGAAGAAGGACTTTCAGTCGCCCTTTATAGCAAAGAATACTCCACCCTCTCTTATTGCAAAGAACTAGAACTACAGGTCATAGTTTGAACTTACATAAGAAAACTTCTTTGCAGGACACAAGAAAGACTTAATATATAAGAATAGTTAATAACTGGTATTCGCTAAGTGAGGAAACCGTAAATGCTAAATGCATTCAGGGCTTTAAGAATATATGCCATAAGTGTTGGTGAGTATAAAAGGAAACTGTTCAGGAGATGTGAGCACAGTTAGATAAGTAATTAGATAAAGACACACATAGAAACTTACATACATACATACATACATACATACATACATACATACATACATACATACATATATATATATATATATATATATATATATATATATATATATATATATATATATATATACGCACACACACACACATATGATTTTTTAATGAGTACAACGCCAGGACAGACAAAGAAATTTGCCCTCATGGAGTCTGGGCACGAAGAAACCATAAAGTAGAGAGGAACAGAGATGAGGAGCATTATGACTTGTCAGATTTGAAGGGATGCTAAGAGATGTGTAAAAAATTTAAATGAATATCGGTGTTGATATAGGCATAGGAAACAAACCGTAACTGAAGGAAAACATAAAATCCAGCTGTTCTGGACTTATAAAAGTCCAAAGGACTTTTAGCTGTAGCATCTTAACGGGTGGTTTGTGCCATGGATCATCCTACTACATGCAAATTTATGCATAGATAAAGATATAGATATAGACGTAACATTTATTCACAAAATGCGAGTGAATATTATTATGCTACTTCTTGGAAAACGATTTTGTGATTTTAACAAGAGACAACACTATGTGTCTGGGTTTGCTGTCCCGTTTTTTAATCTGTTTGTATCGTCCCCTGCGATTCTTCTTAGAAAGCATCGTCACAGTTTATCTCGCAAGAATTCCATCTTGCAAAATCCTCTTCTAATGGCTAAATGGTAGCGTCCGCGACTCTGTTTCGGCAGGTCGAGGGTTCGCGCCCCGTCACGGACTGAGGTTAGTAAGGGCATACACTCAGGCTAACGATTACACATGCCAAAACAAGTCCTTCGCAAGAAGGCATCCGTCCTAGCCCTTAGTATAAAAGGGAGTTCGAGACGTAAAACCGAATCATCCATCATCATCATCAAAATCCTATTCTAAGGAGAACTAGCATATATATATATATATATATATATATATATATATATATATATATATATATATATATATATATATATATATATACATATACATATATATATACACACACACACACACAAACCCTTTCACTTTGCCTATGCACACAAACAAAAAAATATACATGCAAAAAAAAAAAACAAGCAAAAAAAATCTGTATGAATTGCCCTGTCATGCTCCCCATCATTTGAATATTTGTTCGCACATTATAATTATTCCATTATGTCTATGAAGCAGAAACAGATGGTTAAAAGAAATAAAAAAAAATAATGTAGGTCCGAGATTGTATATTGCAACGAATATTGCAGGTAATTATTATTATTGATTTATTGATTTCTTTTTAAGAGTGTGTGAAATATGCATGTGTATATATATATATATATATATATATATATATATATATATATATATATATATATATATATATATATATATATATATATATATATATATATATATATATATATATATACATATATATATATATATATATATATATATATATATATATATATATATATATATATATATATATATATAATTACTTAATTGTGTCCCTACCCACTCTGTCATAACCATGAATGAATTTAAAAACTGTCATCATATCCCCCCTCAGTCTTTTAGCTTCGAGTGATGGTAAGTATAATTCTCTCAGTCTCTCTCCATAACTAAGATCGCATATTTCTGGCACCAGTTTCGTGGCATGTCTTTGAAATTTTTCCAGCTTAACTACGTGCATTTTCAAGTGCGGATTCCAAAAGGGGGCTGCATATTAAAGCTTTGGTCTCACATATATTGCATAATTTTTTCTGAGCATTTCCTTGTCCATGTGCCTGAAAGCTACCCTTACATTTGATAAGAAATCATATGCTGCCCTTACTATGCCATATATATACATTTCTGGAGACAAATCTGCTAGTATGTTTACTCCTACATCTATCTCATTCTCTGTCTCTTGAAGTTCTACTCCTACCACCGAGTAGTCAAGCTTGGGTCTTTTTGCACTTGTACCTATTCTCATTACCTTACATTATGAAGTATTGAATTTCATTAGCCACTTTTCTGACCACTCATTCAAACTATTTAGATCTTCATGAAGTTCTCTACCATTGTTCTCATTTCTTACTTTCTTCACAATCTTTGCATCATCTGCAATTATACTCTTGAATGAATTTATAGACTCTGGTAGGTCATTTACATATACAAGGAACAAAAGTGGCCCTAAAACTGAACCCTGTGGAACCCCATTACTAACCCTTCTCCTTCAGACACTGAGTGTTTTACTCTAACCCTCTGTTCCCTTCTTTCTAAGTATGTTTTAATCCATTTCAAGACATTTCCACCTATTCTAGCCATTGCTTGCAGCTACTTAATAAGTCTCCCATGTTGGAATGTCAAATGCTTTCTGGAAGTCAAGGAATATGCAATCTGCCCACTCCTCTCTTTCCTGTAAGATTCGGCTTACCTCATCATAAAATTCTAATAAGTTTGTTACTGATGATCTACCTTCTCTAAAGCCATGTTGTCTCAGTGACAAAATTGTTGAAGGATTCCAAGTGAAGAGAGATATGTTTCCTTAGTAGTTTCTCCATAACTTACAAACTATGCTGGTCAAGGAAACAGGTCAATAGTTTAGAGCCGTGTCCCTCATTCCCTTTTTGAAGATAGGTGTCACGTTTTCTTGTTTCCAGCGTCTTGGAATCTCCCCTGAGTCCAGCGATTTTTTTAATATGATACTTAGAGCCGCTGATATTGAATCTGCGCATTTTTTAAGTACATAAGTGCAAATATCATCAGGACCTGTAGCGTTATGAACATCTAACTCCATCACCTCTTTGTATACCTCTGTGACTGAAAAGATGAAGTTCTCTAATACCGACCCATGAGCTTCTATCTCTGCAATCTGAGGGGGTGGGATATTTTCTACTGTAAATACTGACTGAAACTCCTTTTTCAGTTCTTCACAGATCTCTTCATCCGTCTCTCTTAAGCTTTAAAACTTTTACCTTCACTTTTCCTCTGATAAAGCTATGGAAAAGCTTGGGATTTTCTTTAGCCTTCCTGGTGATATCTCTTTCATAGTCTTTCTCTGCCTCTCTTCTTCTACTTAAGTAATCATTTCTTGCTCTTTTATAAGTCTGCCAGGCATTTATGTTTTTTCTCCTCCTATACCTTTTCCAGCATTTGTTTCTCCACTCCGTAGCGATTTTACACTCATTATTGAAACATTTTTCTCTGGCATGAATTACTCCTGTTTTGGTGACAGGTATGCAGCAATCTACTATCTTGTGTATGTGTGTGTGTGTGTGTGTGTGTGTGTGTGTGTGTGTGTGTATGTGTGTGTGTGTGTGTCTGTGTGTGATTACCTAATGTTTGTTTGTGTGTATGCCAGATATTATTTTTGTCTACATTATTTTGTTTTACTCTAGCTGCTATTTCATAATTCAGATATTTTTTACCTGAAGTCATTATTTTTCTTACTTTCATGTTTATTGTGTATTTATCTCATTAAAATTTACTTGCTCAACATCGGTATGAACAATTCAGCTTGGAGGAAAAAAATAAATCATCTTACAATATCTCTTTCAAAAGTTTAATGCATATTCCAAATTGAAGGAGAGTGTTCAATTTCATTCGAATTTACTCAGTAATAATTACCAGTAAACGTGAGCGTGAATTCACAGTAGAGTATTTTACCAGTGGAATCGAGAATTAATTTCCAGCAGAAAAGGCGTATTTCACTTGTAAAAACTCCGAGCAGCGTAAAGCAGTTACTTTCAGCGAAAAGGACTTACAGTTTCGATTGCACAAAGCAGACAACGTATTCCATAATGAAGATAAGAAACGATCCTCCTAGACCAATAATCAAGAGCATGAATGCACCCAAGAGTTCTTCCACAGACAGAGATTTGCCTTCTGATACCTGATACCAAAGACAGAAACAGATGCAAATAGGGTTAAGATTCATATATGCAAGCTGGCATCAAATTATCTTGAGTGTAACTCAAGAAATTTATTTCAAAAATTGTCTCTTATATATATTAAACAAAGTACATCAATTGTTAGCTTTATTTTTTGTAAGAATTTTATCTACTAAGCAAATACCTTTTTTTCATGTGAAAGTATATTAAACACATAAATTATTCAACCTTATCTCTCCTGGATGTTCCAGGTTTCGCAAAAGCATCCACCATGTGATTTTGGAAAAGTTTTGACACCACGCCGCTCTCCACCAGCCTTGTTAAGGTGTTGGATATAATTCGTGTGTAAGGGCAGTTCTTTTTGAGATACCACGTCAGATAACCTGGATAGACCTGTTGGGCAGTGATGATAATAATGATAATAATAATACACATACTTACACAATAGCTGTAATCTCCTTTGCAGGGAAGAATCTAATATTAAACACACATACATTCACCAGAAAACCAATGCACCATTCACCCCATCTTTCACATTTTAGCTCCTTGAAGATATAGGGTCACCATCACTCCCCACCACCGCTACACTGCATTGGTCACCCACAGTCTAAGTGAAATATGTTCTGCCCATTAGGTCCAACAAGACATATAATAAGATAAGAACAAGAATAAAGTGCAATCGTAGAGTTGCTCTTAAGCAACTATGACTGTGATGAACATTAAAAAAAAAATCCTTACTGTTTCCTTCATCATATAGGTGTTAGAAGTCTGATTGTGGACATCTGCTACATGGATCAAATATAAGTAGGTTTCCACCAGGGCGTGTGAGTTGTTGAGAACCCAATTGAAACCCACCGTGTAATTGAGGTATACATAGGGGAAGAGGTCCAAGTTATGTCCCAGCTTGTTCAGGGCAGCATCTACAGATCCTTCCAGAGTTTCTGGCAAGGAACTACCATAGTCCTGCATGCACACCCTATATTAAGATGTGATATGTGTTTGAGTACATTAGAGAAATACAAATGAAATATTAATCTATAGTCCCATCTAGAGTTTCTTGCAGAGAACTGTACTCCATATGGGATATGATATAAGTTAAGGTGAATCGGTAATAAGAAAAATTGTTCAGTTATACAGCAAGACAGTATGTTTCGTTATAACCTCATATATATGAGCCAGGTGCTGTGTCCTCTGAACTACCGGAGGAGATTTTGGTGAAAGTAGAGTTTATTCTACCTGAGGCCAGATTCTGCTAATTCATTGACAGTCTCGATGCGTGTTGGGTAGACAGGGACAGTTAGAAAAGCCACCAGATTTCCTGTATATGCAGTAGTGATAATTATGCCAGCTAGGCACCAACAGCCAATAATAAGGCGTGCCCAGTGGGAAGGTAGATTAAAATTCACTTGCTGTTTGACAAGATTTCCATATATCTGTTGAGAATGAAAAATTATCTGTTCAGTATATTGTGCTGGACAACGATGTCCTGCTTATTGTCTAGGCATTTCTAGTCAAATATATACTCCAAAAAATTGCTTTAGAAATTATTATGCAATTCTTAGGCTGCATCCTGAAGTTACTTGACTTTGCTTATGAACAGGATATATGCAAATTTCTTAAACAGGGAGAATATGCTACTTTTTGTACCTTCATTAAAACAATATTATGATGGGTAAATTGCGATTGATAACTTATTGCAAACCTGAAATGCCTACAAAAC
>JAXCGZ010022646.1:62500-177500 GCA_037179515.1 Halocaridina rubra | reverse complement strand
CCTAGACCTATTCCAGCATTTGTCTCATCGCTCCATTACCTCTCTTAAACTCATTATTGAACAAAATCTCCCTAACATCAATAGCTTCTATTTTGGTGGATGGTATTCAACAGCTAACTGCCTTGTCATATTCCTCACTAAAGATTTGGTACATCTCATGTACTTATTTGTTTTTAAATATGATCCACCAGTCAATACCTGAAAATTGATCATTTAGTGTTGTATTGTAATCTCCTTTTGCATAATTCTTCCTCATCTCCTTCTCAGTGTTCCTACTCCCAAGCAGAACATCTTCAATGATATACCCCATCAACAACACACAGTGGTCACTTTTCTCAATTAATTGATCATACTCAATTTTACCATTATCCAACACATTACCTGTGAATACTAGATTGAGCAGTAATGTCTCATCTCTATCCTTAGCCTCCTTTGGTGCCAGTACATGTTGGTGTATGAATTTCCTTGTACACAATCTTGAAATCTTACCCCAAAAAATTCCTTCTCACACTACGGTACAAGATTAGTCAGATCTCTCTCCCTAATATTAAAATCCCCCGAAATCAATATCTTCCATTTTTTCTCTCCTGTGATGTTTACAACTGAGTTATTACTTCAATAGTACCCTTATTATTTTCCTCATATAACTCTATCTTTGTTGATTCCTTTGTAGATTATATAATTATGCTAAAAATTCTAATAGGAAACATGGGGAGACATATTCGGACACTTAAAAATGATTTAGTGAAGATTAAAAAAAAATTCACCCCTCTCCATGAAAAGCAAGATTGTATTCTGTTTAGACAAAGTGTAGTGAAATGATAAATGTTGTTTTTTTTATAGAGTGAAATAAATAAATTCATGGAATAAGCTGATTAAAATTCATAATCAGTAGCTTAAGTAAAAAATAATAGAATCAGCGAAATGGCTAACAAGTTGCATGAATTGTGATTTCAAGTAATGTTTCCTACAACCCTAACCACTCTGACTTATAATGAGGCGTGAGAACTGTGTCCTAAGGCCGCTTTTACACCAAAGTGGCACGTCGCACGTGGCATGCCACGTGGCACACCAGTTGAAAACGAACATCCGGAAATATATGAAACCTGTCACACAAAAGTGGCTTAACATATCCCATGTTCAACGTGCGATTTGCAAGGCAAGTCGCACGTAGCACATGGGACACGTCACGCCACTTCTGTGTGAAAGGTTTCATATATTTACGGATATTCGTTTTCAACTGGTGTGCCACGTGGCATGCCACGTGCAACGTGTCATATTTGTGTGAAATCGACCTAAAAGTCCACCGCTGCTCGACCTCTTGTTGGCATGTCTAACCCAAGCAACTATAGCTGCATTCTGTTATTGCTAACTAATGTCTTTAACTGAAATGGGACTTGTAAGAGCAACAGCAGTTCCAGTGCTTATTGCCTTTTATGGTTGGCCAAGCTTCGTGCAATATACATCAGGAACATGATAAACATCATCCATCGCAGCTGCCTGCTGTAAAATGCTACCAATGCCCCTGCTAAAATGGCAACCGTAATAACACAACAAGCATGGATGGATGGATGGATTCGGTTTTACGTCACGAACTCCCTTTTCTACTAAGGGCTAGGACGGTTGCCTTCTTACGAAGGACTTGTTTTGGCAGATGTAATCGTTACCCTGAGTGTATGCCCTTACTAACCTCAGTCCGTGACGGGGCGCGAACCCTTTTTCTGTTCTTATAAGGCTCATGTTCCGTACATACAAGAATATCTATTAATATCTCCACACAATGCCATTACACGCAGTCCGTAATCAATAATTTAAACAATTCTTGCTAATTAAGATATGGATTTAATATAAATTAATGCTATAGCCATTAAGAAACACTTACAGTAGAGTGTACTGTGAATAATTGTCACTGTAGGAAATGCATTTGTAGTAGTCACCGTAGCAAAGCGGTAGCGTCCGCGATTCTCAGGCGGCAGGTCGAGGGTTCGTGCCCCGCTACGATCTGGGGTTAGCAAGGGCATGTACTCAGGGTAACGATTACATTTGCCAAAACAAGTCCTTCGCAAGAAGGCAACCGTCCTAGCCCTTGTTAGAAAAGGGAGTCCGTGACGTAAAACCGGCTCTATTATTATAGCGACCCCTGCATAAGCGGGAAAAGCCGTAGTGGAAAAAGAATAAGTAGGAAATGCATTTGTAATTTTATTACTTAAATGAATACACAAGTTCCTAATAGGGATAAGATAAAGATTAGCAACCCCCAGAATATCAAGGATCCCCGAAAGGTATTAGTTTACGCTTACATAACCTCACAACTTACGGGGTTATTTAAAACTGGGGGTCGCTAATATTTACCTGATATATATATATATATATATATATATATATATATATATATATATATATATATATATATATATATATATATATATATATATATATATATATATATATATATATATATATTTTTTTTTTTTTTTTTTTTTTTTTACTCGAGAGCTACGGGAATGTTATTTTTGCGCGAACTCGGGAGGATACTATTTCAGCGTAGACCTCGCACATCTAATGTTGCAATGGCTGATTCGACAGGAGCCACTGCTAGCGGGACACTGCCCCTTTTTTTTATGGATCTGGCGGGGACACCAGTACTTTAAAACATATTTCCTGTCTATGTGTAAAACGGCAATATTCTCCAAACTACAGTATTTCTTTACCAAATTATGATATGTGAAGCTCCCCCCCCCAACCTCAAGCAGAAGTAGACATAGGTATCTGTGGGTCAAATTTTGCCCTGAAGTACTTAGAGATTAACTGACGGCGATGGTGAAGAGTATAGAAATAAACTTGACATACAAGATTGTAAACCTAGATCATCACCTTGTGAGATAGGTCTGAATAAAGTAATTGATGATTATTCTGATATGGCAGATGTAAATTTGTATAGAAAAATAGTTGGCAGTTTAATTTATATCATGACTGCAACAAGACCTGACCTCTGCTTTGTAGTTAATAAATTGCTTTGAGTCCCTTCTTATTAAGCATTCTATTAAGCATGAAATATCTGCGCCTTACTCACCTCATCAGAATGGAACAATTGAGAGACCTTGGCGGTCAAGTTTTGAAATGGCCAGATGTATGCTGCTTGAATCCAAATTACCTAAGTATTTGTGGACATATGCTATAATGTCTATGCCTACAGCTACACTGAATATTCTTGGATATTCATCACACATATTTTATCATCCCTTCACATCTGACAAGTCATTAAACTCTCCGTCGCTGTTTCTCTTTACTTTATGTATTTATCCTTCGTGCCCAGGCCCGATGAGGGCTGTTTTATTTTATATATATATATATATATTTTTTTTTTTTACCCGTCCTGGTGTCACAATCATAAAAAAAAGTCTACTGTTTATATACGGAATAGATGTTTCAATGCTAGACTAAAGAAAACTCCATATGAAGTGTTTACTGGTTGAAGACCAAATGTTAGTAGTATGTACATTTTTGGTAGTACATGTTATGCTTATGTACAAGATAAAAAAGTTAAATGCCAGAAGTGAAAGAGAAATTTTTGTTGGTTATGCTAAAGGTAGTCCTTCCTATCTTGTTTATTTTCCAGTATGTGATGTAATAAAAAAACAAAGTGAGATGTGTAAGATTCACAAATAATGTTGATATATATAAACCAGAAGAAATATAACTTAATGTAATTTCAAGAAGGCATGATTTGGTTACCGAACTAAAATCTGTTCATGCTAATGTCTGTGACAATGCTGTTATTGAACCAGAATCTGTTCAAAATGATGAAAGTGACAATGTTAATTATGATGACATTAATTATCAAAATGATGACACTAATTTTTTGATGACATGTTGGATACTGATACCAATTTTAACAGATATCTAAAGAGAGAACGTAGAAGACCTGGATTTTTGGATAAGTTTGTTGTAGGAGATGAAACAGATGATGTTGCAAACTCCATAAGTTATGTCTGTTATACATTAACTGACGTACCTAGAACTTACCGTGAAATTGTAACCTCCAAAAATGCAGATTTTTGGCAAAATGCAATGGAAGATGAGATGACTGCTTTAAGAGAAAATTAAACTTTTTATTCAGTACCTTTACCAGAAGGTAGGAAGCCAGTGGGAGGTCGCTGGGTTTATAGCATAAAACTTGACTCAAATGGTAATGAAAAATTTAAATCTAGATTTGCTGCGAAGGGCAATTTTCAATTACCAGGCATTGATTTTCATGAAACTTTCTTTCCCACAGCACGCATCACATCTATTCATATGCTAATGCAAATAGCTGTTCAATATGACTTAGTAATTCATCAAATGGATGTCAAAACTGCTTTTTTAAATGCACTTATTGATTGTGAGCTGTATGTAGAAAAGCCAGAAGGTTTTGTTGTAGAAAATGAAAATGGTGAGAAATTAGTAGGTAAACTAAAGAAATCTCTATACTGCTTAAAGAAAAGTGGCCGTAACTGTTATAGCATGTTGCATTCTTATTTCCTGTAACATAATGTGTCTCAATCTATTGCAGATACATGTGTATATACCAGACATACTAAAAATAAGATGACAATTATTATAATTTGGGTAGATGACATTATAGTTGCTTTAAATTCTTTGTTTACTGTTAATGGTTAAAAGTAATTTTGAGTTATAAATTCCAAATGAAGGATCTTGGTGAAATTTCATGTTTCTTAGGCATAAAATTCACACGTGATGGTGACGTGATTAAAATGAATCAGTCAAGATATGTAGGAAATATGTTAATTAAATTTGACATGTAATATTGTAAACCTATAGATCATCACCTTGTGAGATAGGTCTGAATAAAGTCATTGATCATTCTGATTTGGCAGATGTAAAATTGTATAAACAAATATTTGGCAGTTTAATTTATATCATGAATGCAACAAGACCTGACCTCTGCTTTGTAGTTAATAAATTGCCTCTACACTCATTAAGACTTTGGACCTGAAATAGTCATAGGTCCTAATTCTTTAGTTTCGTTTTTTTTTAACTACTAAATTGTTTATATGATATGATACAGTATTTTGTGTAAAGTCAGGTCCTCATTCTACAGGACCTCCTTCCTTTAGATACGTATAGATAAAGAATTAGGTAAAGACCATATGCTTATGTTGGCTCATCGTCCCATCTTTTCTTTGTCTGTGCTGCATACAGTATTTTTGCTTATATCTTCCAAAACTTTTATGATTTATCTTCTTTCAAAAAAAAATAAGTTATCGTCATCTCAGAGACTCATCCTGCCACATTTGTATGTTTTCACAATTTTGACTATCCTCTCAGCCTGTCTTTATATTTTTTTTATCCTTCTCTTATTTCTGCCTCATCCTTAAACTGGTACTTTTTCTTATTAAATATTTTCTTGGTGCCCACGCCCTTCCTGGTGTCACACTCATTTTTAAAGAATCGAGTATACCCTGTCCCATCCTTCTATCCAAAGCCCCCTCTTGAGGTGGTCCCTCTAAGGATTAAAATCTTGCACTCTGTGCCATTGCACCGTGCCAACCTTTTCCCATTAGGCCATTGTGCTTTGTGACACAATTAATAAAGAGATTAACAAAGGATGATATGTTCAACAGAAGTGAGTGGAGAAGGCAAGTCAAGTTCAGCAGTCCCACTTGAGCGTAGCAAAAACTAAAAACAAAGAGAATACGTAGTAGGTTGGTTCATGGCACTACCGCCAGTTGCGATACTGCAACTGAAGATATAACTGGACAGAATAGCTCGATTTTAAGCCTTCCTTCAGATATGGTTCTTTGCTATACCTGCGTCTACTCCGAACGTTCTGGAGTATTCATTATACATCTCTAACTATTCTTCCGAATCTCAGAGATTAACAAAGGATAATATGTTCGACAGAAATAAGTGGAGAAGGCTTGTCTAGCCCAGCAGCCCCTCGTGAGAGTGAGAAAGCAGAAGATAGAGAACATGTTTTAGCATATAAAGTACAATACTGTCGCAAGGACCCGCTGTAATGTTTTCGCTAGAGTACTTGACTCGGGAGGTAATAGACCTGTATTCGAGCCTACGACGGGGCGATAGCAAGGACTTCCAGTCTTAGTTCCCCAGCTTCAGTCCATCTGTGTCCACCCCAAATGGAGACTAGTAGTGACAAATAAAATAAAAAAAATGAAAAAAATATATTCTGTCATCAATACATATATTGCTTGAACTTTCGAATTGTATATTAGCTCTGATTGGAATTTTTGGCTGATCAAACTTTATGTATTATTAACTTTCCAATTATGAACGATAATTTCTTCTCGACACAACAATTTAAGCCAGTGAGTTTATGATATTCAAATATGTAGTTGACATTTCAGTCTCTCTCTCTCTCTCTCTCTCTCTCTCTCTCCTCTCTCTCTCTCTCTCTCTCTCTCTCTCTCTCTCTCTCTCTCACTCACTCACTCACTCCCCCCCACACACACAGAGTCAGAAAATGCTTTCTTAGCAAATGTAAAGATAACCTTCAGGCACATGGCCATGGAAATGTTCAGAAATATTTATGTAACCTATGTAAGACCAAAGCTTGAATATGCAGCCCCCTCTTGAAATCCACACTTGAAAAAGCACATAGTTAAGCTAGTAAAACTTCAAAGACATGCCAAGAAACTGGTGCCAGAAATATGCAATCTCAGTTATGAGGAGAGGCTGAGGGAATTAGACTCACTATCACTCGAAGCTAGATGAATGAGGGGGATATAGTGATGGTTTTTAAATTTCTTCATGGTTATGACAGTGTGGATAGAGTTTAATATTTTGATATAGCTTGCACTAGAACTAGAGGTTATAGTCAAGAAAACCTCTTCGCAAGATGTAAGGAAGTACTTTTTTAGTGTAAGAGAAGTTGATGATTGAAATTCGATAAACGAGGAGGTAGTTAATGCTAACTCAATCCATAATTTTAAGGACAAGTTTGATAAGAATCACTAAGTACAAAAACAGAACCGACCAAGAGACGGGGAGTTACGAGCAAGGGTAATTACATACAGAAAGTTTAGTATATCCTCTCTCTCTCTCTCTCTCTCTCTCTCTCTCTCTCTCTCTCTCTCTTTCTCTCACGTAATCTTGCTATCTCAATCCATAGTTTTAAGGACAAGTATGATATGTATCACTAACCGATCAGGAGACGGGAAGATACGAGCTTTGGGTTCTTTCTCGTAAGCACAATTTGGTAATCACAGACAGATTGGAGCTGGGGAATGAAGACACAAAATAGAAAATTATGTAACTTTTATAAAACTCGAATATATAATCTTAAGGATCCATTGCACCCTAATTGATCATTTGACAAAAATAATTACCGGAAAAGGAAACCGAAAAAAAAAAAATCTTATTCTTACAGGATTTCGGGATGGCAAATCGTCATTTTTATTTTGCTTTCATAAATTTGTTTTTTAATAAGTCTAGATATCTGTCTATGGATTTGAATATATCAGTAAATGTGTAACAAATGCTTACAATGGATTTTTTTGTTATCTGTCTTGCTAGTGAGAGTTACGTAATATCAGATGTGTTGGGTAGTAGTTTAGATATATAAAATAACTCAATAGCGCTATGGGAATGCAATTTTTAATTCTTGCATATAAAAAATAGTTTTTGTCCTTTCATTTTGAAATAGAAGATTAATTATTAAGCAATTCAAAATTATTAATCTGAGCAAAACATGAGGCGGAACTTAAGTAAGATCTTAGCGTTTAAGGCAAGTAATATAGCGTAAAATTGGGTTAAACTGATCTGATAATCTAAGACTGATGCCAAAATAGAGCTAATTTAATCTTTCACTTAACTTTCATGAAGTCTAGATATTAAGTCAATATCATTAAAAAAAACAGTGTCTCAAATCCGCAGCAAATCTTAGCTATATTAATCCAGTTAATTAAAAATTCTCGAATATTTGAAGAAACAATAGAAATAAAACTCTTTCTAGTCTCTTTTGTCTATATCTTTAACACGTCACAGTATTGTGACGTCATCACCAAATGTCAAATAATCACGTGGGTTGGATGGGGGCCTCCTTGTCCCTCCCTTCTTTGTCGGGGGAGGAGGTTGAGATAGAAAGAGAGAGAGAGAGAGAGAAAGAGAGTGCAAAATTCGTGTTTTGTTATGGTTGTGAAAGAGTAGAGAACCCGTTTTGTTGCTTCATTTTCTCAACCTTTTTTATTCTCTCTCTCCAATCTGCATTTCGCTGTTCTTTCACTTATGGTGAGGAGAGAATTTCGTTGTTTGCATTTATAGATATTTGTGGATAGATAAGGTCGACAGGTAGAGAGTAATAAGCATAAAAATACGATTATCAGCTGATAAGTGTCATACTTGGGAGTAAATATTTGTAGACTGCCTAGAGAAAGGCGACGTAAATGTAAATTTTTCCCGAGTTCATTTCATGATATGAGTTAAGGACTTTTACCTTGACTGATTGATTCAAAGGGATAAATATGTACTTTCACACACCCGATTAGGAAAATATCTCTTGAACTCTTATAATATTAGGTTAGATTTGGATAGGTTGATTAGGTTAATTTACCCCCAGTCTAACCAATTAGGAAATGATTTGGTCATTGAAAATTGTTTTTTGTCATTTTACATATATTTTAATGCTTTGTACTTTCATTTCGCGTGATACGGGTGTGAAAGTAAAAATGAGCTTCAAATGAAAATGTTTTATTTCCATCTGAAATTAGCTAATTTTCCAGAGAATGCCATGCTCGTCCCCCCATTAAATTAATGGAGAACCTGGGGCTTTATGGGTAGGAGTGAACAGATTATTCATCCAGAGTTCGTAAGCTAATGTAGAATAAATGTTGGTCGGACCCTAACCAGTTGGCGCTGCCCCCTGTACTCCCACATTATTGAAAAACGTTTGTTGCCTTTTTATATGTTATACTTACTCCCCATTTAAAAGAGGGGTGGACATGAACAGGCAGCTGGGACTTAAGGTTAGATGCCCATCCTGACAGCCGACTCGAACTCAAGTTTGTAATTTTCTAAGCCATGTGCTGCAACCACTGCAGTACTGCAGTCCCCGCAATATTGATAATAATTTAAATACAGTGTGTCCTTTTCCTCCACCCAACTGATTTTTTTTAAGTATTAATTTGGTTAGGTTAGCATAGTCATTATATGTGAAGTTGAAGTCCATTATTACATTCTATTATTAGATTTGGTTAGTTAAGGGGGCCGGGGAGCTGAAGCCCTTGGTAAGTAGTTGTAAAGTATATTCCCATAAATGATATAGACCCTTAAGTGTACCTTTTCGAATTATTTTCTTTGATAATCATATCCTTTACATATGGATATATGGAGACCCCAGTAGTGTAGTGGTTAGAGCCGTCACTTGAGAAGTAGCATACAGGTTCCCGTGTTCTAACCTATCATGGGGCGTCAGACCTAACATCCAGTTTTAATTCCCCAGCTCCAATGTGCTTGTCCACCCCCAGTGAAATGAGGATTAATAGTGACATATAATGGCAAACAACTAATGGAGAATATATCCCATAAACTGCCCATTTCCAACAGATATAACTATCAAAACCAATAATTTCATGTCGGGAATCAATAGAATTACTAGTATTGTCCAAACCAGTTATGGGCTTCAGCTTTACAATTAATTAGTATTTACAAAAAAAAAAAAAAAAAAAAAAAAATATATATATATATATATATATATATATATATATATATATATATATATATATATATATATATATATATATATATATATATATATATATATATAAAGAACAAGAAGAGAGGTCAAAGGTATTTTATTTAATAATTGTTGAATGATGATGTTAGTTAAATGTTTGTGTAATAATGAAGAGGAACTCTGTAACTGCTCACACAGCAGTGAATTTTCATGTATTCAACACTGAAATAACCTGATTATACTATCACACAGCAGAGGACTGCAGTAGTTAGATCGCTTGACTCAGAGAGTGAAAAACCAATGTTCTAGTCCACTCAGGGTGATAGGAAAGCCATCCAACCTTAATTCCTCAGCTCGATCTACTCAGATTACGTGTGCTGTAAATACTATTTTACATATCATTTGCTGAAATTCGTTGCAGTGGTGTATATTTTATGATTATCTAAGTATTTCACAATCAGTGAATCCGTAATATATGAAATTTCATGGAAACTGAATATTTCATATTCAGTAGCTAAATTTTATTTATATTCATTGTTAAATATTGTTGCCATTGGAAATATACTATTTTACATCTTGCGAGTCAATATATTAAATTCTGAATTATATTTTATCTCGACTTACCTTGGTCTTTAGGTTCTCTAACTTGCAGACGCCAGTCAGTAATGTAGTTGTTTGCCGTTTTTTTGACACTAATAATTCTCATTTAATCGGGGGTGGACACAGACAGGTTGGAGTTGGGGAAATAGAGCTGGATACCCTTCATAACGCCTTGCAATTGGTGCAAACTTCATGTGTCGAGAGCTCTAACCACTGCTGTACTGTGGTTCTACTAGACTGATATCCGTGATTTTAGAGCTAATTATGTTGTTGATTCAGCAAGGACATGAATTACTGAATGCTTCGCATATAAGTTAGAACTTAGTGTAGATTTTTTTTTTCTCATATCTTGTTTCTCCATTATAATATTCTATGGTTACTATTTCTATACAGTACTATCTATCCCTAAAAGCCATAATCCCTTTTATAAGGGGAGTGGTTGAATCAAATCATAAACTTGACTTTTGTGGGAGGATAATATGAAGGAAGGTATTCCGAGTCCCTTTGCTCTGCCCCATTTAGCTGACTTTTATAAAACACATGGAACACCCAGGAAGTACTTTTCTAAGGTATGATATGTGTGTGTCATCTTTATGACACACCTATCATACAGTCGTGTTTGCCATAATTGATAATGTATGTAGTAAATGCATAAGAATTTCCTTCTTAATACAGATGTATTCCTACTATCATGCCATTGTTGTAGTTTTTATTTTACTTTTTCCATAAAGTCATTTGTTGTTGTTCTTTTTTGTTTTATGTGTCACAGACAATTTGGAATTGGCAAATTTAGTGTAGATGCTCTTTTTAAGCTCCTCTGGGTGGCTCATGTGCAGGTCTGTCTCTTTTTGACTCAAGTGCTCTAACCCTTGTACTAGTGTGGTCCTCCTTCACATGGTCAGTTTAATGTAGATGTATACTGCTAAAGTGATTTTTATGGAATAGTCTCAAGTTAAGCATTTGGACTATTGAAATACAGCTGATTTGATTCAGGATTGCTAATACCTGTTAATTAGAAATAGTAATAAGGTATTTCATCGATACTGTTTGGTGGTTTATATATATATATATATATATATATATATATATATATATATATATATATATATATATATATATATATATATATATATATATATGCACAATCTTCCTCCATTCATTTCAGTTTCATTCTAGGTCTCCCTGTGCTATATATATATATATATATATATATATATATATATATATATATATATATATATATATATATATATATATATATATATATATATATATATATATATATATATATGAGTAAGCACAAACTGTTAGCATGCAGCACTAAATGGTAAGGAAGCCCATCAGTGAAACAACACATAGAAAAAATAATGCTATATTTCAGATCCTAACTGAGAAGGGGTCCAGTTAGGATCCGAAATATGGCGTTATTTTTTCTATATCTTGTCTCACTGATGGGCTTCCTTACCTTATATATATATATATATATATATATATATATATATATATATATATATATATATATATATATATATATATATATATATATATATATATATATATATATATATATATATATATATATATATATATATATATATATATAGATAGATAGACAGATATCTATATCTATATCTATATCTATATCAATATCTATATCTATCTATCTATCTATCTATCTATCTATCTATCTATCTATCTAATATATATATATATATATATATATATATATATATATATATATATATATATATATATATATATATATATATATATATATATATATATATATATATATATATATATAGAGAGAGAGAGAGAGAGAGAGAGAGAGAGAGAGAGAGAGAGAGAGAGAGCATAAGGAGACCTCGAATGAAATAGAAATGAATGGAGGAAGATTGTGCATATATATATATATATATATATATAATATATATATATATATATATATATATATATATATATATATATATATATATATATATATATATATATATATATAAACTACTAAACAGTATCGATGAAATACCTTATTACTATTTCTAATTAACATGTATTAGCAATCCTGAATCAGAGCAGCTGTATTTCAATAGTCCAAATGCTTAACTTGAGACTATACCATAAAAATTACTTTAGCAGAATACATCTACATTAAACTGACCCTGTGAAGGAGGACCGCGCTAGTACAAGGATTAGAGCACTTGAATCAAAAGTGACAGACCTGCACATGAGCCACCCAGAGTAGCTTAAAAAGAGCATCCAGACTAAATTTGCCAATTCCAACTTTTCTGTGACACATAAAACAAAAAAGAACAACAACAAATGGGGATGGCCGAGTAAAAGCACACATTTATGAGGAGCTCACATACTTCGATCACTCCTCTTAGTGCCTTTAGAATAAATGGCCTGCCACAATCCCCCCAACCACCCTGCATGAGTCATCCACAGGGTAAGCAGGCAAGAATCTTGGGGTCTTAGGCCCAACATCAAACAGTGAATACTGTACATATAATATTTTTCTTCCACAGATGCATCCATTTGCCACTTTTATGAGATGACCCACCAAAAGATTGATTTAAGGTCGACATGTAAGTCTTTGATATGCATTTTCTGCTTTATTTTCCACTTGAAATTATAGTCTGTGCAATTCTTAGATGCCATCTTAATATATAATTTGATTTTACGGTGCTGTTGTTAGAATATTATTGTGTGTATGGTATTGAATATTGATAGAAAAAAGTTTTGAAACGTTTTGGATCATGTAAAGAGGGTGATCTAGTTATTCATGTTTACAAAGCAAGTCTCCTAACCTAACCTAAAAATAATCTAACCCAACCTGAAATAACTTAACCTAACGTAATCTAGACTAACAATTTACGAGATTGTTTAAATTCTGGGGGTTTCTTATCCTTACAAGATGTAATTCCATATTAGTATATGAAATGATATTGCATGACTATTGTTAAAATATTATTGCATTATATAGATTTGTATACAGTACTGATAAAAAGATTTTAGAACTTTCGTTCTTCTGATTATGTGTGTATTTATCAATTTCACAATGTTGAATAAATTATTATTTATTTTGTTTTTGTTGAATTTACTATAATGCATCATGTTTGTTAATAAACTTACAGGGGAAAATATTAGTGGTGCTTATGAAATTTATTCATTGTCTGTTTTGTTATTTGCAATAATTAAATAACTATTTGCAAGTATGACTCTCATATGCATAACTGCTAAAGTTTTATCAGTATATAATCGCAAATGCCTAATCAGCTGCATAATCGCTGTAAATAATCCTCAGTTTTCATTATTCTATATATTCCAATATGTGGTCTTTTGAAGTAATAGTTCTGTTGACCTAAATTGATTATTAAAAGATAAAAAGAGTAATGACATTGTATCTGTTTGTTTTTCTGAAATATTTTAATTGTTTTTTGTCATAGATTATTAGTCAGTTATCACATAACTTCTGGAGCTTAACCTGCTTGTAATGTCACTTTATTAACTAGTTACAGTATTGTAGTAGTAGTAGTTAGCTTGAGGCTGTGTTATTAGTTTCATTCTAAGCAGAAAACTAGAATAATATTACCTCTATAGTGTCAACTAATGTTTTTGTGAGTCTGCGTTCACTTGAATACTCCATAATACACTACAAAACTTGACTGCATTAAGGAGTTTTTTTTTTTTTTTTTTGAAAGTATGGGAGCAAAAGGTATGTTGGATTGTTATATCATCTTTTATATCTTTTTTGTTAAAATTTCCCAGTAGAAGGAGATAGAGTTTTTGATCATTAATTCTCTCTCTCAGTAGTTTTTATAGATACTGTATATAAAAATTTTTATCTAACTGATATACCATATTGAATGGAATTATCATTGAAAAGAATAGATATGATTGTTAGGAAAGATGGAGTGAAAAGGTATTTGTGTAGTATATAATGTCAAGGATCAAGTATATTAATTGCACATATTAGTGCTTTGGCTAATGTAGTGCTTTAGTAACCCTCCCAAAACCTTATCAAAGATTTAACTCCAAGACATACTATGTACATGTGCAAGGGGACCATGGTAGTGAAGAGGTTAGAGCACTTGACCCAAAGTGACGAACCTGTGTTTGGACCCACTGCAGAGCATTAGGAAGGGGATCCAACCTTAATTCCCCAGCTCCAACCTTTGTGTGTCTACATCCATTCAAATAGGGATTAATATTAACACATAAAATGGCATATCACTATTTTGTGTGCATTTGCAAGCCTGTGCATTCACCATATCAGTGTTAAATCCATTTGAATTCTTTAAGTAGAAAATTTAGTGAATGGGGTTTCATTGACTGATAAAAAGATGCCATTGTATATATAATAAGAATTCATTCTCCAGATCTTTGAAACTTCTTAGGTATGCCATTGTGTTCCAACGTATTTTGAGTAGACTATGTGTAATATTATTTTTCGTTTTATGCATCACTATTAATCCCCATTTGTAGAGGGGCGGACACAAACCATATGGAGCTGAGGAAATTAGGCTGGATGTCATTCCTAACGCCCTGCAGTAGGAACAAATCATGTGTCATACTATACTGCACTTAATACCCTTCTGATTGGGTGTGGAGACAGACAAGTTGGAGTTGAGCAGTCATGGCTTGATGCTCTTCCAAATATCCTGCAGTGGGCTCAAACCATGTGTAATGTTATACAGTATTTAATCATTCTTCAAATATTGGTGGATACAGACAGGCTGGAACTAGGTATTAAGGCTGGATTCCCTTCCTAATCCCCCGTGGTAGACTTGAACCATGTGTAATATTATATAATACTAAATCCCCGAATGATATGGGTGGACACAGACAGGTTGGAGCTGGGAAATGAAGGCTGATGCCCTTCCTAATCCCCTGGCGGTTGGTTTGAACTACGTTCAATATAATACAGTATTTAAACCCCATTTGAATATTGGTGGACACAGACAAGTTAGAGCTTGGAGTATTAAGGCTGGATGCCCTTACTAACTCCTGACAGGGGGATTGAACTATGTGTAATAGTTATATAGTACTAAAGATTTCTAGTTATTATTTTTTGTGTGAGTCAAGTCATAAACAGAGAGCACACGTTGACTTCATAATGAATATGGTACATGCCCTACAGGATATGTACCATACCTTGCTTTATCAGTATAGGGTACATCATAATGTTGTCTGTTATGTAAATGGCAGATGAAATAGTTTCCTTTGTTAGAATAATATGCTCTATTACGCTAAAGATGGAGAGGAGAGTCTCTCTCTCTCTCTCTCTCTCTCTCTCTCTCTCTCTCTCTCTCTCTCTTCTCCTCTCTCTCTCTCTCTCTCTCTCCTCTCTCTCTCTCATCTCTCTCTCTCTCTCTCCTCTCTCTCTCTCTCTCTCTCTCTCTCTCTCTCTCTCTCTCTCTCTCTCTCTCTCTCTCTCTCTCTCTCTCTCTCTCTCTCTCTCTCTCTCTCTCTCTCTCTCTCTCTCTCTCTCTCTCTCTCCTCTCTCTCTCTCTCTCTCTCTCTCTCTCTCTCTCTCTCTCTCTCTCTCTCTCTCTCTCTCTCTCCTCTCTCTCTCTCTCTCTCTCTCTCTCTCTCTCTCTCTCTCTCTCTCTCTCTCTCTCTCTCTCTCTCTCTTCTCTCTCTCTCTCTCTCTCTCTCTCTCTCTCTCTCTCTCTCACTTTCTTCACAGTTGCTACAAGTATCGCAGACGCGGGTTAATGGTGCGGAAAAACAATGTAGTTAGTGCTCGGCTCAGAATGGGGTATCGGCCTTTATGGCAGGTCTCCCAGACTCTAGATATGCCACAGTACACCTGTAAATTAAGCGACCGTCCTAATGCTAACACTCTTGACCACTATTGTCTTCAGTGCCCCACAGTGAGAGATGTTTTACCACGAGGTCAGAACTTAATACAGATCTGCTCATTTTTACTTAATGATGACAACCTTGATGTTATTCTTGCTCGTTATCCTCACTTTGGTGGCCATTAATTATATTGAATTATACATATATTTTCTGTATGTTGCTGTATAATTCTGTTTGTGCATTCTGCGTTTCTCTGAGCTTTACTTTTGCATATAATGTACTCTGTGCTGCCATACTGTGAGTTGTGTGTTAGTATGCAGCAATGTTTTTTCAATATGTACACCTCCCTGTAAACCATATTCAATTCTTGGTTTTGTATCCATTTGAAGTATTATTTGTATGAACTCATGTCATGTCTGACGCCTTGGCGCAATAAATTAATAAAATAAAATAAAATAAATTCTCTCTCTCTCTCTCTCTCTCTCTCTCTCTCTCTCTCTGTCTCTCTCTCTCTCGTCTCTCTCTCTCACTCTCTCTTCCTCTCTCTCTCATCTCTCATTTTTACAAGCAATTCTGAAGAGATTTTTACCTCAAGCATAGTCTGAGCTCGCTAAGATACTGTTCCATGATAAAATAGTCATCCAAATGGTGTTTCTCTTGCACTTCTGAATTGGCAAGGTCTACCATGTTAGAAATATCACTACCCTCTCCTCTTTATCCCAAAATGATTCTGGCAGAGAAAGAAACCCCACGTGCCACTTTATAGAATTGAACTCAAATCTTTCTGGGTGGGAGTTCAGTAATTCATTAGCAGAGCTAACTAATCATAGCTCATTTTCATTTGTATATAAGTTTCATTAAGACCGGTAAAAGGAATTTTGGATATGGTAAAGATAAGCGACCCCCAGGACATTAAATAACTCCGTAAATTGTTAGGTTCGATAGATTATGTTAAGAGGTTAATACCTCATGCAACAGTTTAAGGAGTTATTTAATGTTTGGGGTTGCTTATCTTTACCTGATCCGGAATTTTTCTTTTAAAGAATTACTACATAAATTTAGTAGGGACTGCAGTAGCTCAGTCACTCAATTTGGGAAGTGACAGACTCGCGATTGAGCCTGCCATGAGGCGTTAGGAAGGGCATCCTCCCGTGATTCCTTATCTGCAACCTATCTGTATTCACTCCTATATCTGGGTTTAATATAGCTGAAAATATACAAAAGTCATAATCCCCCTCATTAGGGGGTTGGTTGAGTCAAAACAAAAGACTTTACACTTTGTGGGAGGATATTACAAATGAGGGGATTCCCAGTCCCTTCACCTCTCCTCATCTAATCGACTTTTATGACACAGGGAGAACATGGAGGAGGTATTCTTCTTTCCTCTCATCAGGGGGAATGGGGGTTATTATTGAGATATGAAACAACAAACAATAATATTGATGAGCAGTTTTGCCAGCATACACAAGACAATTTTTGACTATGTAAAGTCTTAGTCAGATAAGCCAACACTAGACGAAGTTTTGAAGAGAGTTTCACCACACCTGTACAGATGTATTCCATACCTAATATATGTAAGAGGAAGATGTGAACAGGTGTGTAGTCAATGAGACTGATGTATACACATGTGGTCCGTACATGTCAGGTCACTGCTGATTTTCCAGCTGTATGAAACGTCCCACTTTCTATATGGCATATCATATCACATCACATTTTCCTGTTAAATTTTATTGTGATATGCATTTGTTCTTTTCATGAGTGTGAAGTGCCAATTTTTCTTTAGTCTTGACTTATAAACATTCGTGTTTGATGTTAAACAGTTTTGAAGTAATCCGTCAGTTAATCTTTTTAATATTTCGATAATGAAAATATGAGTGTAAATCTTGATTTATTTTTGTGGCCTAATATACATGATATGTTAGTGAGTTCAGCAGTACATAAAACTTTATGAAAGTAACGTATAATTTTACATATGGAGTATATATACATTATGAACTTGGAAATATTTTCATGATGGAATATAAATGTGACATGGAATACTCTATTATTTGATCTCTTATCATAAGGACAGATAAACTGTGTCTAACCAACTTGCAAAATATGTATGAAACATGTAAAAAGTTTTATAAGCTTTTTTTGTGTGAAATGTTTAATTTACGAAGTAAGTATTCTTTGTTAACTTTATTTATATATAGTATATGTTTATTGTTTTATGTCGCTATTAATATTCTTTCTGGGGGTGGCCACAGAGTGCGTTTAGCTGCGGAATAAAGACTGGGCGCCCTTATTATGCGATGATGTAAACTTTCAAACTAATATTGTTTGACATTTTGTGTGTCCGTTAATCCCCATTATGGAGTTGGACATAGACAGGTTGGAGCTGGGAAATTAAAGCTGGATTCCTTTCTTAACACCCCATGGTAGACTCAAACATGGGTTTGTCACCTCCTGAATTTAGTAATTTAACCACTGTGCTACTATGGCTTCTTTTTATATGTACAGACACTCTCCAACTTACGAATGAGCTTGTTTCCAGAAGGCTGTTCGTAAGTAGAATCGTTCAAAAGTTGTGTTTTGGTAAAAATAAGCACTGTACAGTACATGCATTTGCAGTACTATACAGTATTTAGGCTAAAGACACTTAATTACTACAGTAAACATAAAGCATACATTATGAATGAGTTTAAATACAGTAATAGTGATGTAATAATACTCTACAGTACAGTAATACATACATAAATGCATGTGTATATAATGGGTAGGTTTTTGTACGTATCTATGATTGTTTGGATCTGTTGTTTGTAAGTAGGGAAGCTTCTGTATTGTGATGTAAAGTTACTCTTATAATTTTATTTGTCATTGTATGTCACTATTAATTCCCATGGGAATGGACACAGACTGGTTGGAACTCGAAAATAAGGCTGGATACCCTTCTTAATGACCCGTGATTGGCTTGAACTTGGGTTTGTTATTTCCCAAGTCAAGCGCTCTAACCACTGCGATAACGGGGCAGTTAGTGATTATGTAAGTAATTTTTCTCTATTGACTGTCTTAGTAAATCTGTCATATGTTAATGTGCAAACTTGGTAGAGGAGTGATGGAGGTGATAGCAACTAATGTATTAATATGTGTTTGTTGTACAGTACTTTATGTAATGTATGATAGTGCTTTGCTTTTTGTTCCTAATATATTATATTGTTGTCGTATAGTGGTTAGAGAACTCGAATGAGGAAATGACAAACCTATGTTTAAGCCCATCTTGGGGTGTTATGAAGGGCACCCAGACTTAACTCCTCAGCTCCAGCCTGTGTGTATACCCCCATATGAATGAGGATTGATAGTGACACATAAAATGGAAAGCAACATTTTATACCTTTCATGTTTATGTATTTTTTTTTCATAAATTATAGTGAAACTAATATTTCCTTTTTATTAAGTATTTAGTTATTTCAAACTTTTATTTGTTATATAATGCTCATATTTACAGGGAAAGCGTTCAAATGTTATGATTTTTTATAAAATTTAATATTTATCACTCCCCCTCCAGGGAGGCAAGAAACCTCCCCTGTGTTTCCCACCATGTCATAAAAGTCAACTAAATGGAGCGGAGTGAAAGGATTGGGATTCTCCTCCTTTGTATTTTCCTCCCACAAAAAGTCGAGTTTTTTGCTTTAACTCATTCACCCCCTAATAAGGGGGAGCATGGCTTTTGTATACTCATAGAACAATTTTCATGAAACTCATTTTTTTTTTCTTTTTTGTAGTGACGAGCATGAGCTATGACCGACTGGGTGAAGATGGTGGAACAGACAACAGCCAGCTGCTTAATCATGAGCAAATTTTGCAGCCGGGCACTGCAGAAGAGCTCACCCTCCAAGGCTTCTGTCTTTCAAAAGGAAAAGCAATTTTATACTATATGATAACAGTGCTTTTGGTGGGTTTTCCCTTGCTCTTTTCCAACTGGAAACCCGAATGGGCTATCTACTGGAAGAGGCGGAGGTGTCCGCTATCAGAAGCGGATACTATTTTAGTAACAGTAAGTGAAGATAACTTAATTTGCTACTTATTCATTTTTTATTGTAATAATTTTTTCTAGCTTAAAGCTCAGTGCTATTTTCGTCATGGCGCACTGTTTTATAGTTTTGTTGACTGATGCCCATAAATAAAACACCAAGTAAAAGTAGAAGTACTGTACTGTATTACGAACGAGCTACAGTCCTCTTCAAGCACAATAAAAAATATGTTTTTGCAACCTGTTATTAGAGATAGTTTCTCAGTCTGATATCACTAAATTTTCTCATCTCAAACTTTATATGTCTCTGTTAGAAGGTTTATGTCCTTTGGCTTATATGCTGTAGATCTCCAATGGTCTAGTTGGATCAGGCAAAGATTAGCAACCCCATTACATTAAAGAACCCTGTAAATTGTCAGATTAAGTTAGATTAGGTTTGGTTTGGTAAGGTTAATGTCTAACCTAGCCTATTCCAATCTAACTTAACCAAACCTAATGAACGTAGCAATGTACGGGGTTTAATGTACTTGGAGTCACTCATCTTTACCTGCTCCATCTGGTTTTATGCATTTTGATTATTTAAATATGATTTTTTTTCCTATAGGATGCTGATGGTCAGTTGCAGGTAGTTAAAGTAGATGTGGAAGAGGTAGATGATACCTTTGATTCTCAGTATGTGATAACTTCGCCTCATGCCAATGGGAGTGTACAGAATGGTGTTTCAGATTCAACTCGCTTGACTCAGCCTATTCATAGGTAGGAAACTTGACTAGGATTTATTTAATTTTTTTTTTTCTCTCTCTCTCTCTCTCTCTCTCTCTCTCTCTCTCTCCTCTCTCTCTCTCTCTCTCTCTCTCTCTCTCTCTCTCTCTCTCTCTCTCTCTCTCTCTCTCTCTCTCTCTCTCTCTCTCTCTCTCTCTCTCTCTCTCTCTTTTTTGCTATTTTATTACATATAGTAAGTTACTGTAAAACAATACTGTATATGTTTTGCTGTTTTTTTGTGTCGTTATTAAACCCCATTTGAATGGGAGTGCATACAGACAAAATTGAGCTCTCTTATAAATTAAGAGTTAAGATGACTGTTTATTTAACTTTTTGGGTTCTATGGGTGGTATATACTGTATTTGGGATGAAATATTGCTGTGTAGACTTTAACCAATTCTTTTTCAGTTTGATGCGATATTTTATCTACCAACACATCAAGTATGTATGGGTTACCCCTCGGCAATCTTTTGTCCAGCTGTATGGATACGATGGCAACACACCCATAACTTCCCTTCTTAATGATTTCCGAGGATACTCTATTGAGGAACAGATGCAAAGGTAAGTGAGAAATAAATTTTGAAAGTTTATGCTATGTACATGTTTGGTGCTAAGTGTTGCTGAGTAAATGTTTACAATTAGAAAGAAATATGTACACTGGCTACAACCTCCTTTTAAGAGTGGTGGCTGAGTCAAAGCACACACTTTCACCAGAGGCTACTATAACTTGATCACTCTTCTTAGCTTCTTAGGGATAAAGGGCTTCCACAGTTCCCTCCCACCACCCTGTTTGGGTTACCTACAAGGTAAACAGGCAGGGATCTTCCACTGAGAATCTTGTCAGCTGCAGCCAGTTTACTCCCTCTGTTTTATCTTATAGCAGCCACCCACATGCATCCATCCCTCATATACAGTACCATTGTTATTATTTGTTTTAGGGTTTACAAGTCATAAACGTGTTGTTTTCTTGCATTAAACCTTATCTCATATTATTTGTCACAATTAACCTATGTATCAACTATTTTATTTGCCCAGACTTAATTTCTTTGTATATCTGTGTTGTAGGAGCCGACGAACGCGAATATGAGAGTGAAAGGATAGCAGTCTCATCCTGAAAGTATTTACTTGCCACAAAGCAGGTGAAAAAAGTGGTGAGAATGAGCAATGCTATGCTGATACCCTGTTGCCTCCCTTTTTTAAGGGTTCATTTTTGGCCACCCACTTGGCTATAGGAGATATAGTACCAAGTTTAATAAAAGATTCTTTTCCAGATTGCAGCTTTATGGGCAAAATGCCATCAGAGTAGAAGTCAAGTCCTATGGCAACTTACTTATAACAGAGATTCTCAACCCATTTTACGTCTTCCAAATTGCCTCAATAGTGCTATGGTCGTTTGATGATTATTACCTGTATGCTTCCTGCATATTCTTTGTGTCTTGTCTCTCCATTGGGGTGTCGTTATACGAGACTCGAAAAGTGAGTTCTTATACAATTTTCACAAGTATTCCTTTTTTATTTGTGTGTTTTGATTTTATTATGTCTTTGTATGAGACTCGAGAAGGGATTCTTAACCAAGTTTCCTTAGTTTTTCCTTTTTTGTATCTGTTGATTTATTAATATAGAAAGAAAGAAGGATAATAAAGAAATGCTCATGTTCTTTTGTATAATATTGTCTTTCATGTACATTATAAAACTTTCCCCACCTTGAGGTGTTATGAAGGGCATCAAGCCTTAATTTCCATCTTCAACCAGTCTGTTTCCACCCCCATAATGGAAATTATAATATTGTCTTTTCTATGCATTACAATATCAAGCCCTCCATAGGAAGTTAGGAAGGGTATCCAACCTTAATTACCCAGCTTCAGCCTGTCTGTGTCCACCCTCACAATGGAGATTACTAGTGTTACATAAAATGGCAAGCAATGACAATGAATTTAAGATCCGTAGTCTCAGTTTCCAGAATTATTTTTCTTGATGAGTTATTTTGAAAAGAGATTTCAGTCATATCACTCCCTCTTAAATATATCATGAATGTACTGTAATTCCACTTTGATAATTGAATTATCTATATACAAGAGCTATTATCTCCTTTAAAAGGGCTGTGGCAAGTCAAAGCAAAACTTTATTCTTTGTGAGTGGAAATACAAAGGAGGGGATTCCCTATCCCCTTACTTTGCTTCATTTAGTCGACTCTTACGACATGCAGGGGAACACAGAGACGATATTTTTACCACCCCTCCTTCAGTGTGAAAGTTGAATCACACTTTAGCGCAAAATTTTCATCATTTCAATACCTCACAGCATAAGAAACTGCAAGAGCTGTCAGGGTTAAGAATATAGAAAATAAATCCATTATTTTATACTGTATTATCCTATTTACAATATCTTACAGCAAAGTCAGGCCTTACATGACATGGTGGAAGCATCGAATACTAGTGAAGTGATTGTATTGAGGATTACTGCTGAGAAAACAACAGGTTAGTTGGTTGGTTCTCTTTGTTGACATTCCCTGTGCTGTCTGGCAGTAGAGTCCTTAGTCGTTAAGGAAAACTATTGCCTATCCTAGGCATACCCACAGAGCTCTCATTTAGAGTGCATTGTTGGTATATGTGGTTGTAAGTACCCACAGAGCTCTCATTTAGAGTGCATTGTTGGTATATGTGGTTGTAAGTAGTGCAATCTTCCATAAGTGTTGAATTGTGTAAGGTGATGTATTACGTTCTGGACAAACATCACTGACAGAGTCGTCCAACCTCTTCTGATTGCTCAGAAGGGCTTGGTGGTGCTCTCATCACATCTTTGCTAGGAGGACTCTGGTTAGTTTAGTTACTTGATTCATTTTGTTACTTTTTTATTTTTCCACAGAACACTAACAGTATTGGTTCGTTTGTCAGAACCTTTTTTCTGCTATACATAAACCATTTTTGTTGAGATATTAGTATTGTTCCTGAAGTAAGGTATTATTATGTTTTACCATATATCTCTTTTCAAATTGCATGTAATCATTATTCATTGAATAGGTTAAGAATAATTTTTTTTACTATACAGCTTTGTTGCAATCCAATATATATATATATATATATATATATATATATATATATATATATATATATATATATATATATATATATATATATATATATATATATATATATATATATATATATATATATACTGTTGTTTGTTTGTGTGTGTGCAAGCAATGATAGCAATCTCCCTTGTAAGGGAGATGGACTGGTCAGAACACACACATTCACCAGAAATTACCTTGATCATTTTACGTAGCTCCTTTTGGATAAAGGGCTACTACATTTCCCTCCCACTACACTACTTGGGTCACTCATAAGGTAAATGGGCAAGATTCTTTTACTATGAGACCTTAGGGGACACCTAAGATTATTAAGATTTTTCTATAAGAGAGCCATATTCTCCATTATAATTGGGTGGCTAGGTCAGAGCAAAAGCCTTGACTCCTTGCTTGAAGAAAATACAGAGGAGGGATTCCCATTCCCCTCGCTCTACTTCATGTAGTCGACTTACAACACAGAGGAAGTATTCTTGCCCCTCCTTATTCTGGAAATTTTGCCACTGCAGTTTATATGATTGTTTCCTTTTTCGTTTTCAGTGGAAGTACAAATCAGCACTCTAGATTTAGTTCCTGGTGATGTTGTGGTCATTCCTTCTAATGGCTGTACCATGGCTTGTGATGCCGTCCTTATCTCTGGCAATGCAATTGTCAATGAAAGCATGTTAACAGGTAAACTGAAATATCCTTCGAGTTTTTTCTTATTATTATTGTAATTTCATTTAAAAATATCCACCACTGCTTATTTCCTAGAATATACTGCATATTTAACTTCAAATAAATTGGAGTTAGCTTATTATAATGCTATTTTCCCAAAGAGTCAGAGTATTTTGCCTTGACTTAGCCACTCCCCTTATAAAGGGAAAAATGGCTCATATATATATGTGTGTGTGTGTGTTTTACAATCCAACTTGAGTGTAGTAGCATTTTACCATGCATAAATATATTATGCCTAAATTTTCTAAGCATTTTAGCTCTGTAGTATCTTCATAGACAACCTTTGTCCTATAACTCTGTCAGGTGAGAGTGTACCCATCACCAAGACCCCGATACTTATATCTGAAGAAGGTGAGATCTACTCAGCTGAAAGGCATAAGCGTCATACACTTTTTTGTGGAACTCAAGTCATCCAAACAAGATACTATGGAACGGCACAGGTTAGCTAAAGAAGTTTGGATATTGATAAGCTGTCTTGTTATTTAGTTGTCTAACAATAATATTAATTACAGTTCTTAAAATAATGGGATTTTTTTAAAAGAAGAGTAACCGTAGATGCTCTGGGATTATTCATAATTACAAGGCAAGTCACCTAACTTAATCTAACCTATTTAACAATTTAGGAAAATTATTTAACTCTACATCCTGTTATGAGAGTTACTCATCTATATAAGATCCATATACAGTAATGATTATCTTCATTTCTTTTTATACCCTTATTATCGCGGGAATCCGGGGATTTTTACTTATCTTAAAGGATCCGTATAATGATTATTATTATTTTTCTTTGTCCTCTTTATCAAAAGAGGTTCTGGGGGTTACTCCTCTTCACAAGATCCATATAATGATTATTATGATTCCTCTTTTTGTCCTCATCATAGGTTTTAGCTGTTGTTGTTAGAACTGGTTTCAACACTGCCAAAGGTGAACTCATACGCTCCATCCTCTACCCTAGACCCCTGGATTTCAAATTTTACAAGGACACTATGAAGTTTATCATTTTTATGTTCGTCATAGCAGCTATTGGCATGTCTTATTCAATCTACATATATATTATGCATCAGGTAAAGCTAAAAATGCTCATTTCTCTTGCCTGTTTTACAAAAGAGCAGCATAATATATAGTACTTATTTTGCCATTTCTAATGCCTGAACTCCTAAAAATAATGTTCCACCATTGGTCAAGAAAGCAGTAATGCAGTGGTTATGGCACTCAACTCAGGAAGTGACCTATTCTTGTCCAACACCATATGAAGTGGGATTAAGAGTGACGTAAAACGGGGAAAAAATCAACCAATTATATTTTTCATTATAAAGATTTTTTATGAAGGTAATATATTCTTTTTAGAACATTTCCCTAGAGCCCAACTCAGGTCATTATGAGGGGTATCCAGTCTTAATCGTTTTTATAGTTCCAACCTGTCTGTGTCCACCCCCATTTCAATGGAGTTTAATAGTGACACATGAAAGGGCAGACAATTCTGTTTCCTCATTATGAGTATTATCTCTGCCTCAGATATCTTGTATTTTCCATATGTCATACGACATAGTTATCTCTCATTCAATTTCTTTTCAAAGTAAGCAGTCAGCAATACCATTGACAGAACTTGAAATTGCAGGACCTCTCAGGTGCCGTAATTATCTTATATTTAATTTCTTTTCATAGGAAGCAGTCATCAAAACCATTGTCAGGACTCTGGATATAGTCACCATAGTTGTGCCTCCAGCCCTTCCAGCAGCTATGACCGTTGGTACTTACTATGCCCAGAGCAGACTTAAGAAAAAGGGAATATTCTGCATATCACCTCCTAGAATTAATATGTCTGGAAAACTAAAATTAGTGTGTTTTGATAAAGTAAGTACTGTGCTCTATTCCATGATTATGTCTGGATAACTAATGTACTCTATTCCAGGATTAATGTCTGGAAAAATAAGATTAGTTTGTTTTGATAAGGAAAGTACTGTGCTCTATTCCATGATTAATATGTCTGCATAACTAATGTACTCTATTCCAGGATTAATATGTCTGGAACACTGAAATTGATTTATTTTGATAAGTACTGAACTCTGTTCCACTAATCATACTATCTATGAATCTAATTCTACCAAGATATATATTTTACCAAATATAACTTTATGCAAATACTGTAATTATTTCATACAGTTGTACAGTAAAAGAAATGCATAGGAATAATGGCATGTTTACAGCCTTAGCGCTATGATTAGAGTGCTCCTCGGCTTGGGATGTGATGACCCTGTGTTCAAGCCCACTCCAGGGTGATAGGAAGGGTATTCAACCTAATTTACCAGCTCCAACCTTTCTTGTCCACCCTCATTTGAATTGGGATTTTAATAGTGACACCAAATGGGAGATCTCCATCTTATTTTCACTACAGTAGTTATTTCTTCTTTCCCTAATTTGTTTATCAATCCCCTGCTTCAACCTGTGTCCACCTCCTTTCGAATGGGAAATAATAGTGATGCATAAACATGGTAACAGCCGGTGACAGTCTTCAAATTTTTTATTTTTTGGAGTTTGCTTAACAAGTTTATATACTTTGTCTCATGAAGAGGATAAAAAGCTAACATGCCATACCATCAATGAATGTTATTTGCATATAAACCTATGCTTGGAAGGTCCTTGTTTTATGGTCACTATTAGCTTCCAATATGGGGGTGGACACAGACAGTGTGGTGGGGGGTTGGACAGACAGTGTTGCTGTGGAATTAAGGCTGGATGCCCTTCCTGGCACCCCACGGTGGACTCAATTGATGGTTTGTCAACTCCCGAGTCAAGCACTCTAACTGAAATGCTTTTCTATATAAATAAATATTGATTGCTTTATGTTTAATAGGGTTATACATATTTACAAGGTATGTCGCCTAATCTAACCGAACATTTTACGGGATATTTTAACTACATGGGGTTCTGGAGGGTACTTATTACAAAATCTGAATTTATGTGTAGGGAGTTTGTTTATCAAATAAATTTTGCTTTTTCACTTAGACAGGCACCTTGACAGAAGATGGCTTAGAGGTTTGGGGTGCTGTAGAGGTGGCGAATGGGCAGTTATGCTCCCCAAGAACCGAAATATCTGGTATTCATTACAAATCGCATCTCTTGTCGGCCATGGCAACTTGTCATTCGTTAACGTATTTACACGGTCACCTAACGGGGGACCCTCTCGACATCAAAATGTTCGAGGCAACTAAATGGGTAAGTGATACCTAGAATATTTTCATCAAGTATTACAGTATCTTATTTTGAAGTTAATTCCACATCTTCAACCTGTGTGTGTATCCACCTCCAATTGAGGGGTGGTTAAAGTCAATACTCTATTATAATATCACTCAGGTTGCTGTTTTCAAAACTCTTATTAATATATAATAATATTATGTCATATAAGTGCTGTAGTTGATAATGAGTGCCAATGTGTGATTTACTTTTTTCACATTTGTGCCATATCTGTACCACTGTCTGGCATCAAGAAATCACGAATTTTCTGCACCCTGTTCCTTACTTAGCATTAGTTTTTTAAATTCGTGTGCAGACTTGCTTTAAAGAAAAGAAATATATATATATATATATATATATATATATATATATATATATATATATATATATATATATATATATATATATATATATATATATATATATATATATATATATATATATATATATATATATATATATATATATATATATATATATATATATATTTTAACCTTGGAAAGCAAAATGAAACAGAATTCAGTTGGCGAGTCCTATCAAATTAAAATATCATTATTAAAACCAGAGTGTTTTTAAGTAAAAGATAATCGCCAACTAAGTTGCTTTGTTTTCCCTAGAAATGTCAGGGCTATCTCCTTTAGTTGCCTCTTATGACATGCTGGAATTAGAGAATGAACCTGTACAACCTAGAATACTGATAGGAATATTCTGAAATGTATATTAAAATGATTGAAGAAATATCACTTCAGACATCCTCATAATGTCACAACAAATGGCAGGCAACTATTAGTATAATATGGTGGGGGCAAGAATCCTCACCTTTGTGTTCTCCTCCCACAGAGTCAAGTATTTTTACTTTTGACTTATCCACCCCTGTATGAGGGGGATTATGGCATTTATATATAGACAGAGATTTATAACTAGAAATTTTCTAGAAAGTACTTAGGCCTAACATTTTTGGACACTATTTATGGGCATTTGTAAATTGTGTTTATGTACACTTTAGATTTTATATTTCACTGATCTTTGTAATTTACTTTGTGTAAATTATAACTCCAATTATAGATACCTAATTCTTGGGATTTTGTAGTTGTGTTTGAAAAGGGTTCAGTAATTGAATAATAACTTAAAAAAATGGATCTTATAAAGATGGGGTAACTCCCAGAACCCCATGTAAAGTTAAATAAGCCAGTAAATTGTTAGGTTAGGTTAATTAGGCTTGGTTTGTTAGTTTAAGTTAGGTTTGGTTTAGTTAGGATAGGTGACTTACTTTGTATATATGAATATCCCTAGAGCACCCTGGGGTTACTCTTCTTTACAGGATCCAAAAGATTAACATGTATAAAGGAATATATTAACCTAATCATTGTACCATATTAAATTATATTTATATAATGGTGTCCAATACAAGTGGATTGTAGTTTAAGGACATTTACAATTAAATTTTACAGTGTGAGTAGTTTGGTAACTGCTGTGAAATGAGTCTCTAAATATATTCGTTAACCACCTCCCTGGCAATGATGAAATTTTTGGTTTTGCCTATCCGACATTTTTCGGCATGAACGAAATATCAAAAAGTTGCCATATAATATTACACTTTGAACAAATATTCTTATTCATTTTGGCTCTCTCTGAGCCTTACTAAGACAGAGACATGTTTTTTTATGTTAATGGTATGTCCTCCAACTCCACTTACAGCATGTCTGTAACAAGGGAGGCATATTTGATATGACATATCTCGATTTTTTCGTCTCTCAATTCGTCTGGAAGTCCAAAGATTTTAGAAAGAATTTGTTGAGGAAGAGGTTTATGAATATGACTTTCTTCTCCTTTCTTGAAGATTTTACACGAGATTCTTCATATATAACGAAGTAAAACTGAAAGTAAATGTTGTTATGAAAATTAATTTTAAAAAGTATGCAGTGTGACAGACTTGATAGTATGAATTGTGTGAAAGAACATTGGCATGTCTAAGATCATTTTTTATTGATTGAGAATAAATCGGGTATGGAAATTTGATGAGAACGATCTATATTTAAGTATGACACTCATTGTCAGTCAGAAAGAAGTTTGAATGGCTGGCAATATCAAGTAATGTAATGCAAAAATGCAAACTGTGATTTAAAATTCTACAGCTTTTGCCTTCTGTATTTAAGTGATAATTACTAAGAAGTAGCAAGTAAACATAGTCCCCTTTCAAAATGCTGAGCTACCAGTGAGATCAAGGAAATCTTTATTGAATTCAGAGGGAAAGGCGTCAATTTATATCATCTTTATAAATGAGATTATCGCAGTAAAGTTACCGAAAATGAAGAAGGAAAGCATGTATAGTCTTTGCCACAAACTATGGAGTTGTCACATAACTATAACCTTATAGAATATATGATCATATTGGTGTACATTTAATAAAGTTAACACATTTCGGGTAGAAGCTTCAATATAGCAAATGATATGCCAGATATGGAGCTAAGGGAACAGGATAAGTGAGATAGCAAAAGGTGAAAAAGGTAACCAAAACTAGTGACCCTATTTAGAATATTAAAACTAGAAAAATTTAAAAAATTTGGATAGAAATTTTAGCTGTTGCATTGCCAAGAAGATAGCAATGGTAGTGTCCTTCCTGCTCTAATGGAAAAAAAAATCCTTCTCTTTTACTTATGAAATAATTATACTTTTATTATGATAAATCCTAGGATTAAGAATAATTACTTATTTGAATATAATTAGTGTAACTACTCATCTCGTGAATACCTTTATGTAGGACCTTGTCATTAAAGTTCATTAACATTGTAGCAAGAGTTCCCACTATCATTATTTGAATTAATTATATTGCTATGGCTACTCTGCATCCTGATGTAAATATTCTGTAAGTACTTTACAGTATAGAGACTCATTTCATGGATTAGGACTTTATATTTACGTTTATGATAACATCTAACCCCATCTTATCCATTCAGGCCCTGGAAGAGCCCAGTGCTGAGGACACGCACCGCTTTGATATCCTAACTCCTACCATTGTTCGCCCTTCCTCCCTTACCTCACTTCCTCCCTCTCAGAGTCATGTTGAGGAACCCAATGCATCTCACTCACCAATGTTGGATGCTCAGTGTGTCACTGATGCACCTCATCACGCGTGTGTTTCAGATACGCCTTCAGGCCATTCACAGCCTCATCTCATTTCTCATGCACAGCAGGGTTCACATTCAGAAGTCTCTGCTGACTCATTAAAAGACTCTACACAAAATACAGTTGCACCTCATGCAACCCCATCTGAAATGTATCCATCACATTCCCCTCCTCCCCATCCTAAGACTACCTCACCCTCTCCATCAAATGTTAGTGCTGTCTCTGATGCTGATGTCAGTGTTCGTGCTGGGTTTGTAAGCACTGAAGTTCCTGTACTGCACTCTGTCACTGGTGAAGGGAAAGACACTGTTTGTGGTAGCACAGATTTTCAAGAAGTACATTTGAATAACCAGGTGAATTATGGGAGAGTAAACTTATTTTAAATGAGTATTGATATCATTGTGCAGAATGGCAATTTCTATTCCAATCCTTGCATGGGAAACTTGTGTGTTTATTGTTTAGAAATATATTGCATGTGCATATGCCTCGTTAAAAGTATATATAAATATTGTTCATTATTATTTTTGCATGTGTTTCAAATTGTTTGGCTCCATTGTTCTGTTAGTGACATGTATATTTTCATGTTACTTAGCTTTTGTGTATTCTTCATTTACAGCGAATATTTATTACTTACACTGATATTTGAAAGCTAAATAGGAATACATACATTTGATCATTTTTCTCATACATATGACGACATGCATGAGTATCCTTAATGCGCTGAAGCTTTAGACTCGTTACACACTGCATACTAACTCTTAAAAGCTTTCGCTGTGCTTCAAGTTATCTGTTGATGCTTTTTATATGCATTAATACATTATACGTATGTATGCAGTATCAATGTTTTCTCTCCTTAATAAGTTTTGCAAGCATTTGCATTTTATTAATAAAAAGTGTGAGTTGTACAGTACATATCATATATTGAAGATAGAATTCGTGCTGTTTCAGTACAGTAGTATAAGTTTCAATGTCTTCTTTCTGTAATAACACTTTTGCAGGCATTTCCAATTTATTAATAAAACGTATGCATTGTAACTTACATTATCTTACACAGAATATAGAATTCTTGTATGTTATATACATGTACGGTTTCATGAAATCTCTAGAGATCTTGAAAACAAATTTCAGATGACAGTGCAGTGCCGTCTTGTAAATACTATAAAACTACGTCTCTTTGTGTTGGTGGCATTTTCAGATCTTCTTCAGTCCTTTATTTACTATACTTTGTGACTAATTATCCAATTTTTTATGTGTGGGCTCAGTATGTGTTTACTTTCAAAGTATATTCGCATTATGACAGACGTTGGAAGAAGCGTCCCTCGGCAGCACAAACTATGACCAGGTCACGCCCACTATCGTACGACCCAGTAAAAGTGAAATGTACATAGATCCGCCTGATATTACCAATATTGTTGAGACGTCAATGCAGGTGATTTATTTTTTGTGGGTTTTAGTAACTTGGTTCCTGGTATGAGGCACTTAGTACTGTATTGATCTGGGTGCCAAAGTTACAAAATGCCAGAAAACACATTTAAAGTTTTTCAACTTAAAAACTTTGATAGCTTGGTAGCAGATCATGGATGTTATACAGAAAAAATAAAGCATGAACAGCTACTGAGATATCAGTGTATTAAAGCTGCAAAATTTTAAGCGTATTTTTTTGCCATATTGTAGTTTTGCCACTTTGTCCTGCAAAGTACCTGGTACCTCATAGACTTTAATTTTTTACGTAAGTCATAAATTTCCATAATTGAGTCATAATTAACACACACACACACTCTCTCTCCCTCTCTCCCTCTCCATCTCTCCTCTCTCTCGTCTCTCTCTCTCTCTCGCTCTCTCTCTCTCTCTCTCTCTCTCTCTCTCTCCTCTCGCTCTCCTCTCTCTCTCTCGTCTCTCTCTCTCTCTCTCTCTCTCTCTCTCTCCTCTCTCTCTCTCTCTCTCTCTCTCTCTCTCATCTCTCTCTCTCTCTGCTCTCCTCTCTCTCTCTCTCTCTCTCTCTCAGTCTCATCTCTCTCTCTCTCTCTCTCTCTCTCTCTCTCTCTCTCTCTCTCTCTCTCTCTCCTCTCTCTCTCTCTCTCCTCTCTCTCTCTCTCTCTCTCTCTCTCTCTCTCTCTCTCTCTCATCTCTCTCTCTCTCTCTCTCTCTCTCTCTCTCTCTCTCCTCTCTCTCTCTCTTTGTGTGTGTGTGTGTGTATAAATGTGGGTTTTAGTATATATTATCAGCCAATATACACGGTAGTTCAAAATTAGCTTTTTTCTTTTTTTCCACCCTTCTGGGGAGGATTGCTTCACTGTAGCTATAGAGGTTTCTAAGTGGTATCGTTATTAAAGATTAGTGATTATCAAGAAGGGCCTCAGCGAGGTAATTCCTCACCCAGAAGCTTGAAGAAAAATCAAGAATAACTGACTTTTGGCAAAGCCTGTGTAAAATTCCCATTGAAGGACTTGCTGAAAAACATTATTTTTGCGGTTCTTTGTAGCTTTGATGCAGATATAGGCGATATTTGGTTAAGATTCATTTTATGCACTCAACCATATCTTCATACTTGAATTAGGCTAAGTTAGTTGGGTTTGGATAGGTTAGGTTAGTTATAGCAGGTTAATCGAATAGTTTATTTAGGATAGAAATATTGTATAAAACAAGTTTTTATCCCGTATTTTTCGGATACAAAGTCGTTAGCATATGATTTTTTTTTCTTGAAATTTATATTACTTTACAGCTGAATGAGCTAGGCTTATTATGATTTTCTACATGTTCAGTGGTAATTTTCCGGTAATTTAATTTCAGATGTAGGTAAATATAGCTTTTGGTGGTAAATGTTGGTATATTGCTTTCCCGTGTATTACAGCATAAAAGAATAATTTTTAATATGGTTGTAATAAGTTTATGACCCTTTTCTTTTTATACTGAAAAGATCTTAAGGGTCTGATTTGAAAAAGAAAATCTTAGTAGCCTTTATGATTTTGCTCCCTTCAGCTTGCAATATAATAATGATCATGAATGACATTTGCATGCCAATATTTCTCTCAATTCCCAACTCCAGTATGTCTGTGTTCACTCCCCCACAGTCTTGATTACAGTAATAATGACACAAAACTTTAGAAAGAAATTTCTCTGTAATATAACATTATTGAATGTTTTTTCATGCTTAGATATGGTATGACAAAGCCTCTGATTATATTATATGATGTAATATATTCAGAATACTGAAGCATATAATATTAATTGTTGGAATGCGTAGAAGCTTAGAATTCTAAATAGCAGTAGTATGATTGGGACGTTTAGGTTGTATCGTTTTGATCCCGCTGTTTTGGCACTGCTGTATTGATGCAGCCAGTTTTGCGCTGATGTTTTGATGCGTCTATTTTGTTACCTTTTTCAAGTATAAAAATCTTCTTAGCGCCAAACATTGGTTAAAGTCATTGCTAAAACAGCTGCATTGGAATGTACCAAACCCGCTGTAGGATAACCCTGAAACAAGCGCCAAGCATTGGTTAGAGTCATTGCTAATACAGCTGCATTGGAATATACCAAACCCGCTGTAGGATAGTCCTGAAACAACTATTTGAATACTGTACTATCTGTTTGCACAATATGTATGATGGGAGTAGATATATCTATTTTAGTTTTTCACTTAGGATATATGTAGTGTTATGCTGTACAGGTATTTGCATTCTGTAAATGTAATATAGCGCTTAATTTTTTCTTACTGATTTACCTTAAGTTTGTCATATATGTGAAAAGCTATTGATTATTATGTCGTAAAGCAAATATTTACATTTATTGATTTGCTCTGAATCTTAAGTTTTGCTGTTATATTACCAGTACAACTTCCGTTTTTATTCTTTTTAGTAAAATAAATGTTTTCATTCGGTAATTTGCTATGGAGCATATATCTTGCAGTTGTGTTAAGAGTATAACTTTCTGCATCTAGTAAAGCAAATGTTTACAGTCATTAATTTGCTTTAGAGCATAAATTTAGCAGTTCTGTTACTAGTATAACTCTCTGTATCTAGGAAATCGTATATTTTTATTCCTTAATTTGCTTTAAAGCGGAATTTTGCTTTTATATTACATGTTTATTACTAGATTTACTGCAGTTTCTGCCATTTATTGCTAGCTTTTTATAAATAGCCTATGCCTTTAACTTATATTATTAGTTGTGCTCATTGCTTTCCTATGCTGGAGCGAATGCAAATTGTTTTCTTTATCTCTTAAAGGCTATATTTTTTTACATCTATATTTATGTATTGCTTGATAATTAATATTTTGCTATGAAAATTAAATTAATTTTTAATGAGTAATACTTCAGGTATACAATAAAATGTCTGACAGTTTTGTTTCTTATATACTATGCAGACTTAGAATTGATAATGAACATTTTGCTTTGAAATTTAATGATTTATGAGTAAGTTATCAAGATTATAAAATTATATATTTTTTATATTATATACTATGCAAAGTTAAAATTTGAAATTTATTGTAGCATCTGAGAAAATAACAGCAATAGTGTCAAGTTACACTGTCTGTTGTGCAAAAGATATTTAAGATTAATTTTTTTATTTTCTCTGTCTTCTGCACTGTATATTGTTAATAATTTTAGCAATTTTTGGCACAAGCAATTTTCTTAATGATTAGAATTTTGTCATTGTTATAATCGTAACAGTCTTTTTAATTATTAGAACTTTTTCAGTATTGCAGTCCTAACAATTTTGTTCGTATAAGAGCTATACCAATATTTTTATTATTTAGATAATAAGACTATTTTTTTTCATTGCGCAGATACCATATGAAATCGGTATTGTGCGTCAATTCCCTTTCAGCAGCAATTCACAGCGGATGGCCGTAATGGTGCGAGTACTAGGTAAACAGCGAATGGATCTTTACGTCAAAGGTGCTCCTGAAGTTATTCAGAACCTGTGTGTTCCTGAGTCATGTAAGTCATGTTCTGCTCAAATTTTTGGATCTTGTTAAGAAGGGTTACCTCCAAAGCCTCAGTTAATGTTATAAACCCCATAAAGTGTTAGGTCATGGTAGGTTGCGTTGGGTTAGGTTAGGTTATAACATTATTTTCCTAAATATGAACTTTCTTATGTAAATATTTAGATTTTTTATGTGTTTACATGCAAGAATATAGTTTCATTAAAGCCCCAAACAGTATTGTAGTGCTATAAGTAACTTCATGGTGTATATATGTTGCTTGTCGTTTTTAGTGTCACTATTTATCCCCATTAGAATTGAGGCTAGATACCCTTCCTAATACCCCATGATGGGTTAGAACAGAATTGTCACTTTCCCAGTCTTATGCTTTAACCACAGTTCTACTATTGATTTATGTATAGTGTTTATGAATATTGTATTATTAATACGTTTATTATATGTGACTATATAAGTGTCAGTTATTCTTAGTGGCACTAATTTTATTTCAGTGCCAAAGAACCTTGGATCTGTCCTCACGCAATATACAATACAGGGTTTTAGAGTAATTGCTCTTGCCCACCGTACATTAGACACCAAATTGTCATGGCATGCTGCACAGAGAATACCAAGAGATCAGGTGAGACTTGTCACTAAATATTCTGAGGCTGTAAAACATTTAATCAGCTAGTAATATTTGACAAATGACTTACAGACTAAATCATGAGCTTATGACTGTAGTTTTTGTCAAAGTACCTTTTTCTTTCTTTTATGTCATAATTAATCCCTGAGCAAATAGGGGTTGACACATACATTGGAGCTGGAGAATTAAGGGTGGTTGCCCCTCATAATGCACCCCGGTGGGCTCAAACGGGTTTTCAATTCCCAAATCCGTGTTCACTACCAAATTTATTTTAAGGAATATCTCTAATAATGGAGGTGCAGAATTGCACCCTCATATTCTAATCATAGTGTCGAGTCCAGTAACAGAATAGGGCCATAGGAACAAGGGGACTTGCAATCCGTCCCTTGCTATATTTCTTATTTTGCCACAATATAACTGATGGCCCTTTGAGGATAAAGGGCAAGATAAACCCTGCTGTTTCATTTGTAACAGTTTTACCAGTCTGTCAGCTTTTGTAGGTTAAGGCATCTTGAATAATAATAATACAGGAGGTCTCTGTCTTATGACGACCTGCACTTGCCACAACCTTCAGGATATATTTATTTCTTGATTTTCTAAGCAGTATATGTCTAATTTAAATATATGCAGTACAGTATAAAAAAGTAATGATAACAATACCGTACAGTATGGGTATTATCATCATCATTGTTACTGTTAGAATAATAATATAATAATTATATTAATCATTTATAATAATAATTCAGTAATAATAATAATGAAAATAATACGGTACAGTAATATAATTTATAATATAATATTATTACTATTATAATTATTATTGCTATAGTAATAATAATTATACAGTATATTTAAATTTGAGAATATTCAAGAGCCTTAATATTATTCTAGTAATATTCATTAGTTACTGTTCTTATGCTACCAATTAGGCTTAAAGCTTTCTGTAAAGTATTGATGGTTGCATTCACATTTTTTTTTCATATTAAAAATTTTGAAACCTCAGACATGACTTCTTTTATGTTTTGTTATGATATATGTAGGAAACATTTATCATTTGTAAAAGGTTAATATATATATATATATATATATATATATATATATATATATATATATATATATATATATATATATATATATATATATATATATATATATATATATATATATATATATATATATATATATATATATATATATATATATATATATATATATATCTCTAGATATATATGTATATATATATATATATATATATATATATATATATAATATATATATTAATTTTTCTTATTACAGGTTGAAAGAGATCTGACTTTCGTAGGCCTTTTAGTTCTGCAGAACATGCTTAAACCAGAAACAGCACCCGTCATTCGACAACTGAAAGATGCAAATATACGCACAGTTATGGTTACTGGTACGCGTCTCATAGCAATTTTCGTATATAGTAATTTGCTAAAACAAATTACAATTTCTAGCATATCTTACATGTTACTAATTTAGAATATCTCGTGCCTATGTCTTATAGAGAAAACATGGAAATAACTTTATATCCCTCATCATACATATTAGAAATAGTAAGATTTGAAACCCTCTTTTTTACATCTACAGGAGATAACATTTTGACTGCCTTGAGTGTTGCTCGCGATTGTGGTATGATTGGTGTAACCGATCAGGTGCTACTAACTAAAGTCACTCCTCCTGAAGCAGATCTGCCCCCTACTCTTTCTTTTGAACCAGCAGATACTCCAGACATTTTGCTACAGTACTCTGACAGGACAGACAACGTAAGTTTGATGAATCTTTTTTTTCTGGAAGGGGGACAAGAACTATACCCCAGAGTTCCCCTATGTGTTGTAAATGTTAGATTAATGGGGGGAGTGTGGGGACTGGGAATCTCCTCTGTATTTTCCTCCCGCAAAGATTTAGATTATTTGGCTTTGACTCAACCACCCCCATATAAGAGGATTATGACTCTTGATTATATATATATATATATATATATATATATATATATATATATATATATATATATATATATATATATATATATATATATATGTATGTATGTAATTACCTAGTTGTACTTACAGGAAAGAGCCTTATGCTCGTAACTCTCCATCTCCTGGTCAGTTCCATTTTTGTACTCAGTGATACTTATCATATTTGACCTTAAACTATGAATTGAGTTTGCATGAACTACTTCCTCGCTTAGCAAATTCCAATCATCAACTATTCTTGCACTAAAGAAACTACTTCTAAACGTCCTGCAAAGAATTTTCTTACAAAGCTTCAAATTATGACCTCTAGTTTTAGCGCCAGCATTATCAAAATATCAATCCCTATCCACTCTGTCAAAATCATGAAGGAATTTAAAAACCGTCACCATATCCCCTGTTCATGTGTGAGTGCTAAGATGTTTGGGATAAGATGGGTGGGCCTTCTGTTGAATGGATGTATACTGTGACTCGGCTAACCCCCTTTTCAATGGAGTTTACAGCCTCTATATATGTGTTTTATTTACATAGCAATGACGTGTATCCTGAGGTTGTGTTTGAAAAGTTCTGTCAGGGTTTTTGTATATGTATGTAGTGTTATTAATGTTGATGTTTATGATAACAAATATTATTTTATGTACAGTATATTTCATACAATATATTTTTTTTATGTATACTGTATGTATTTTAAATGTGATATGTATTTTTTTATGTACTATAATTCTAGTCAGAATTCTTGAGATCTTTTATTCTCTTTGCATATCAGCAGTATACTGTATACTGTATAGCTTCATATTTTAATGATTAATATTGAATATCTACAATATGGGAACACGGTAGCTGAGTGGTTAGAATATATGAGTTGACAGAGCCATGATCAAACACACTGCATGGCGTTAGAAAGGGCATCCAACCTTAATTTCCCATCTCAAGCCTGTCTGTGGCCACCCCATTTGAAACAATATTAATAGTAACACAAAAATGGCAATACAACAGGCTATTGTATATAGGATCATTTCAAGATTAGTGTCCCTCAGTACATTAACTAGCCCCTAAATTGTTAGGTCAAGTTAGTTTGGTTAGGCTAGGCATTAGCCTATCCTAATTTGACTTAACCTAATCTAACAGCTTACTTGGTTCACTAATGTTCTGGGGGTTGCTAATATTTGCCTGATTCAGTTGGTTTTGTTTATAACCCTAACTAACTCCATACCACAATTTCTTTCAGGGGTGTGTGGCAGTAACCGTTGAAAGAGGCAGTCCAAAACACCATTATGCCGTCACTGGCAAAGCATGGGGGCTTCTTTGTCAGTATTTCCCTGATCTGATACCCAGGATTGTTGCCCGAGGAACTGTTTTTGCCCGCATGTCACCAGATCAGAAAGCGCAGCTTGTAGAGGAATTACAGTCCATCGATTACATTGTTGGCATGTGTGGGGATGGAGCAAATGACTGTGGGGTAAGAGAATTTTTCGTTTATGCTGTTTATATATTCCTTTTTCGTAAGAGGGACCATGGTAGCTCAGAAGAGTCCTCAACTTGGGAAGTGACAAATCCGTGTTTGAGCCCACGCCCACGGTTCAGTGTTAGGAAGGTCGTCTGACCTTAATTTCCCATCTTCAATATGTCTGTATTAACATCCATCCGAATCAGGATGAATAGTGACACGTAATACAGCAAGCAAAAGCCTGTTAGAGACTGCAGATATTTGCTCAAGAATTAACACATATTTTATTATTATGGCCACTACTGTAGCTTCAGCATAAAAATATTTTTCTAAGTTTGTAATTCTTTTAATACATAATAACTAAGACTCTTATCTATCGTTTAGGCTCTGAAGACTGCCCATGTGGGAATATCCCTATCGGAAGCCGAAGCAAGTGTTGCAGCACCCTTCACTTCCCGTACAAATAACATTCAGTGTGTACCCCAGGTGGTATGTGAGGGTCGCTGTGCCCTTACCACAAATTTCTCCGTCTTCAAGTATATGGCACTGTACAGTATTATCCAGTTTGTGTCAGTTCTCATATTGTACACAGTAAGTGTATGTGCTTTTTTTTTGTAAATGCTTTTTATGTAGTTACTGTAGACGATATATATTATAACATTGCGGTTCAGAATTTCTTGGGACCTCGGTAGGGTGGTAGTTAAAGCACTTGGCTTGGGAATTGACAAGCTTGTGTTTGAACCTGCTGTGGGATGTAAGGAGGGTCATCCAGCCTTAATTCCCGAAGTAAACCATGTCTGTGTCCGCCCCCATGTAAATGGTGATCAATAGTGGTACACAAGATGGTAAGCAACAAAAACTAATTGTTCAAATTTTGTTACCGTTAAAGACAAATTAGATTTCCCAAGTACAGTTTTCCCTCATCTTACGCTGTTAAATGGTCCCACCACTCCTTGTGTAGCTTATGTCAGATTTGCCTAAAGTCAAAGCCTTCTATAATTGTGATATTGGTTAGCAAGTAATTTACTCCCTACCTCCTGTATACTTTAATGTATGCCTAGATTACTGTACTGTACTTAAAACTTTGCCAAATATAAGTTAAACTTATGTAAGAAAAGTAATGTAGTTATTATTTTTTCATATTTCCTACTCGTGTACATTCAAAGACTCACTAATTAAGATTGTGTAAGATGAGAAACAACTGGATGCAACTTACCATTGCAGTAGTATATCATACTTGCTACCTTGTACAGTATCAGCCATGTTAACTTATGCTGTGATTATATATTGTATTTGTTTTTCAGGCATATTCCAACTTGACGGACCCTCAGTTTCTGTACATAGATCTGTTTATTGTAACAGTGGTGGCTGTGTTCATGGGATACACAGGAGCTACGAAGTAAGTCTCTCTACATTGTTGAGCTTATTATTCTATCATTTTATCTCTTGAATGCATTAGTTTTAAAAAGCTTGCATTTGGCATTTATTTGATTGTATGGTTCATCGTTAATGTACATAATTTGTTTTGCTCAGCACTGTGCATTAGCTGATGGTAATTATTGCCTAAAATTGCTAGAAATTGTATTACTTCGTGTGCTTACATGTATTGGGGACTGCAGGAGATCAGTGGTTAGAGTACTCGACTTTGGAAGTTTGAACCCACTGCGGAGCATTAGGAATTGCATCTAGCCATAATCTGGCAGCGTGGTCGCGCTGGCCGCATCACGGGCGGTCGGCCCCGCCAGCCGAGGTTAAGCTGTTCGGCAGGCGCGGGCGGGCCCACGTGGGGGGGGGCGCCGGCGACGAATCCCGGAAGGATGTAATATTCGCCCAGCCGTACCACCCCTCAAAGGAGCTCGCAAATGGTACAGTTACTCGTATTCTCTTGCTTAGAAGTGAGAACAGGTTCTAATCTCTTGTACATTCTTGCTTTCAGAGTGCTCGTTCCAGAGAAACCTTTGGGCAGTCTTCTGGGGGCTGTGAATTTATTCTCTGTTCTTTCTCAGATTGCCCTTGTCATGGCTGCTCAAGTTTTGGCTTATTTGTACCTTTTGCAACAACCTTGGTGTGTATTCCCTGTTTATAAATGTATTTTAGGACCTTGTATAGATGAGTAACCATCTATTTAAAGTTAAATAACTCCAGAAATTGGTAGGTTAGGTTAGGTGAGGTGAGGTGAGTTGAAGTGAGGTTATGTTAGATTAGGTGACTTTCCTTGTAAATTGGAATAACCTTAGAGTGCCTTGGGGTTACTCTTCTTTGCAAGATCTGTATATTATTGTCACCATAATTTGTTTTTCAAAGTATGATATGGGATATTGTCTAATTATTAAGGAAATTATCAGTGAACCAAGATTTTAATCAAAGGTATAGCTAGTGGGTCTTATTCTCAGTTATAAAATGTTACAGATTGATGGGACTTTCTGCGTATGGTATTAATTGGTTGTTCCCCCTGGAGGGCAAGAAATGTTTCCCTAGCATATCATACATATCGACTATATGGGGTGGAGTGAGGGGACTGGGATTCTTATGGCTATTGTATATAGATGAATTAATTGTTTGCAAATGAATCGCGTCATCCAGTGTTTTAGTCTGCACATGATAGACTTTTAGCAACTTTCCTTTTTTTAATTGAATTATTAATATGTTGTCTTAATACATGAATACAAAGTTTAATCCATACCTAGAAAGACATATAAAAAAAACAATAATTGGTATAATTTTCACCCTCTACCTAGCCTCCTCAGGAACTGATGAGGCCTTGTGTAAGGTGAAAATTTTGAGCATTGTTTCTTTGTTTGCCTTTCTAAGTGTGGCTTAATCTATGTAATTAGATTTGTTTAGTTAGTATGGGAATTTTATTCGGTTTATGATGCACTAAAATTTTTAACATTACAAATAAAATTACGTTCTTATTTTGTTTATTGATGATCTGATTGTCACTTATAATTTGTTCAAGGTTTGTGCCCAACCAGCCAACCCCAGGTGAAGAGCAAGACAACACGAAGAGTTGGGAAACGACAACAATTTTCTATGCATCAAGTTTCCAATACCTGACCTTGGCCGTCACTTTTTCTCCTGGGAAGCCTTTCCGCAGGCCATTATACACAAATTGTTAGTTACAAAATTATTATTTTTTTTTTTCAATTTGGCACTGTATCCTGCTGGTGCCAGCAGGGTGCCAGGAAATGTAAGGCAGTGCATCATATTATGTTTTACAATTAGCCCCTATTCGAATGGGGGTGGACACTGATTTGTTGGAGCTTTAAGGGGGATTAAGCTTGGATGCCCTTTTTAAATGCCCACTGTGGGATCAAACTCGCATTAGTTGCCTCCCGACACACACTGCCTTTGAGGAACTGCGACCCCCTACAAATCCTGCTGAAGGAAGCTTGTAGGAAAGGCTCGCCTGCCCTTTTGCTATGTGTGCTTTGTCTTTGTGATAAGAATTGAATTTGTTTGCTGTTTTATGTTGTATTATATGTCACTATTAATCTTCAGTTGAATAGTGGTCGACACATACAAGTTGGAGCTGTGAAGTTAAGGTTGGATGCCCTAGCTGGTTCCCCACTGTTGGCACAGACACTGGTTTTTCACTGCCCAAGTCGAGTGCTGTAACCACTGCGCTACTGCAGCGTGATGAGAAGGGAATTTGAGCTTGTATTCTTTCACCAACACCACTAATAATATCACTTTTAGCTGGCTGTTACAACATGCATGAAATAATTGCCTTTTTTATGTCACTATTATTCGAATGGGGGTGGACACAGAGAGGTTTGAGCTGCAGATTACGATGATGGGATGCAGTCTTCCCCTCTTTTGGGATCTAATATTTACTCATGATTATTAGCATATATTTTCTATCTTTAGTGTTTTACTAATAGTCTTGTTTGGGGGTGGATGCAAATGGATTGAAGCTAGGTAATTAAAGCTGGATGCCCTTCCTATTGCCCCACCGTGGAGTCAAACACAGGTCCATCACCTCCAGAGTTGAGCACTTTTAGCTTTGCTTTGTCAGTCCTGTTAGCACTGTTGTTGATTGCAGATTTTATTGTTTTATAGAAGTAGGTTGAATTAGATTTCCACCTGATATTGTGTGGACTATACAGTGTGGTAAATTATATTAATAATAATAATGAAAATTTTCTTTATCCTTGGTAAGGAAAAGGAAAAATAGAAAATAGAAAATAATAATATATAATATGGTGGTTTGTTTGTGCTCTATCTTTTTCTTTTGGAACTGACCTGCTTCATTGCTATATGGCATCATTAGATAATTTATCACTTAAATTTCTTTCCTCCAAAATCACTTAGGCCAGCCTTGGTGGATATGGGCTTTTTTCTATTAAGGTAATTTTGTAGCGTTACGAGCCATCTCATTATCGTTTGACGTTTTTGTGTCACTTTTAATTCATTTGGGGTTGGAAACAGTTCCGAGCTTGGGAGTGAATGCTAGATGCTTTTCCTAAAACCCCATGGTAAACTTGCATACAGGGTTGTCACTTCCCATGTCGAGTGCTCTAATCACTGCATTTCCACTGGTCTTAAGTCGCCAGCTCACATTTGTCTTTCCACCCTTATTTGAATGGGGTTACTAGTGACACACAAAGTGAAAAACATTAATATTCATATTATTATGGATAAATAATCTCTTTTTTCTTACAGTGTGGTTAACTGTGTCCATAGTTACTCTGACTGTGACGACTTTATTAATGCTCTTCTGCCCGTGGCATTGGCTGATGTCAATTATGCAACTCAGGGTAGATCCTGAAGACCCTCTTATCATCTATAGAGTCACCCTCATACTCATCGTCGCAACTCATTTTGTTCTTTCTCTAGCAACTGAGGTAATTTATCGACCATATGCATACTCATGAGAAGTATTTTTCATTTTCTCAACTAGAGTCATTGTCTGAAACTTTGTAAGAATACTTCTTTGCAGGCTGTAAGGAAGTACTTTTTTAGTGTAAGAATAGTTGATGATTGGAATTTGCTAAACAAGGAAGTAGGTAATGCTAATTCAATTCATAGTTTTAAGGACAAATATAATAAGATCATTGAGTATAAAAATGGAACCGACCAGGAGACGGGGAGTTATAAGCATTGGCCTCTTTCCCGTAAGCTCAGTTAGACAGATAGGTAAAAAAACTACACTCATATTCAATGGCTGCAATCCTCCTTGTAAAACGATGTGGCCGAGTCAAAGCACACATTCACCAAAAGCTAATATACCTCAATTACCCCTTTTATTTTCTTGAGGATAGAGGACTGCCACACTTCCCCCCACCACCCTGTTTGAGGTACCCACAAGGTAAGTGGGCATGGATCTCTGCTATGAGGCCTGACAGTTGCAACTGTCACTTTAATTTCTCAGCAGTGGGTAAAGGTGTATATTTGGGTATAGATAAAATTATACTCCTCTCATTTTTAAAACATTTCTATCATATATTTTTTTTATATTGATCGCAGAATTATTAACAACTAACATTGTTGTGTCGTGTTGCCTGTATTTTTGAGCTGTATGAAATTTGGATGATATGTACACCTAATACAAGCTATCAAAGTGTAATTTGGGTAAAGATGTAGTACAGCGTTAGAAACTTGAGAAGATGAGTCCCCAGAATCGCAAGTAAAGTTGTATAATCCAGAAATATGTTACATTAGGTTAGGTTAGGTTAGGGTAATGAAGCATAAATTAGCTTAAGTTATGGTTAAATTAGGGCAGGTTAGGTTAGGTGACTTGCCTTGTAAATATGACTAACCTTAGAGCACCCTGGGGATACTATTCTTTATAAGATCCCAAAGTTGTTAATGTCTTATTATTATCCTACAGAACTTTCTGGCAAGGAGCCAACTTCTGAAGAAATTCTTCCAGTTTGTCACTTGCAAAAGGCATCCCAAAAATAAATACAAGCACGTCATGCGGGAGATCGATGAAGATCCAACTTGGCCTCCCATTGGAAATAATGTTTATGGAACTCATGAATAAGTCAGAGTGCTTTGTATCCCACTAAATTTGTATCCTTCTTTATGAAGATAGCACAGGGACCATTTTATTTGTTAGTACCCAAATATAGAGAGTTTTATTTGTTAGTACCCAAGTACATTGTTTGCTACATTTGGTAGTACCCAAATTCATACATATTTCTTTCAGCAAAAATCACTTTCTGGGAGAAATTCAACTGAGAAGAAACACGATGGTATACCTCAATCCTCTCTTGAAATAAATATAATTCAGTGTACTTTTTCTTCAAACTTCCACATCATGTAGCTGGTTTCCAGGACTTGAACTAATGAATAATTTGAGGAACCCTTGAATTTAAATAGATATACTGTATTCAATAGGTATCCTGTTACTAGGTGTACATGGTGATATTAGTTAGTATTCAAATATGTAATTGATGCACAATGAAGACTGTATATGTGCAACCATCAGTAAGTGCTGTACATGTACCGATCTGTAAGTGATGTAAAATGCAGACTGTATAGGTGTAACCATTTGTAGTTGATGTACAATGCAGACTGTATAGGTGTAATTATCTGAAAGCGATAATGCTAATTGTATTGGCTTAACCAACTGTTAAGGCATTTTCTTTTACAGTTGAGCTCTGTGATCCTATTAGCTCTTTTGTAAATTAATTTTGGACGTTTTTATTAGTAGTACATATGTGTATTTCCTGAAACCTGAGGAAGTATGATATTTTTTTTTACTAATTTCAAACTTGTTTTAAAAAAGGTTTTATAATCATTTGAAATTACCAAAAATTGTACCGATTCTATTTTAAACTATTCATTGCATTTAAGTAATGACTACATAGCTCCGTGGCATAATTTGGATATGTAAATTGATTTTTGTGGCAATGTTTAGTTATGTAAATTGACTTCTGTAGCACAATTTAGAAATATGTCATTTGATTTCTGTGGCACAGTTTGGCTATATGTAAATTGATTTCTATGGCACAGTTTGGATATGTAATTTGATTTCTGGGGCACAGTTTGGATATGTAACTTGTTCTCATATAAAAATTCTTGTTATCTGATCTTATCTCTTCAGTCTGTGAATAAATAGAATAAAACATCTCACACAAATGAAATGCTATGTCAGATTTACTTGAGACTTGATCATCAAAATCAGGATGCACCATTAACCATACCTACATTCTTCCAATAAACTCAGGCCGATGGAACACCTTAAATTTGCAAAAACCAATTTTTAATTCACCAAGCTAAAAATAATGATTTTATTAATAAATTACTTAGATTAGCTATGCTTTGGAGTGATAGTTTGAATATAAATACTGTATGTATTACTCGCTCTTAGTGATCGACCAGCTGTTTAAGACCGTTCTGTGCCTGAAAAAATGTTTAAATTAATAACGAAAACCACTTTTCTGATTCACCTAACTGAAAACAACGAATAGGATTTTATTACTGAATTAATTTAGCTTTTCTTAGGTATGATAGACTATAAATATTGTATGTTTGTCCAGCTATTAAGGAAAGTTCAAAACGTTTCCATGAATGGGCGCTACATCATTGATATTAATTCCCTTTTAGAAAGGCACAAATAGATAAATGCTCAAAGCTTTCACCCTCCACTGGCCTCATAATAAAAAGTACTTGGTGAGGTGCTGTGTAGGGTAAAAGTATTGAGCATTTATTGTTTCTCTATTCTTTCTGCCTTTTTTAAATGCAAGTCAATCTATATATATGTGTGTGTGTGTGCCTTTGGGAATCTCTGATATTATTAAGATAATTTAATTTACAATGGAATGGTTGGGAACAATGACTTGAGAGCCTTATAACTTATTTGTGTGCCTTTGTATGTGTGTTTATGTAGATATTACAGTGTGCAAAAGTGCACCAAAAAACAATTTCTTTCCATACTAGTATATCATCTTGAGATAAGCATAATAATTTTAAAATATTGCTGTCTCTAAATACTGTGTAAATTCTCTTTTATTGTGAAATTTTAAATTTTTATTAGCATGTTAAGACCATTCAGATGGGAGCCACTGTAGCATAGCCAGTAGAGTGCTTGACTCGGTGTGTTATGAACCCACGTTAGAGTGTGGCGCGGCAAGGGGAAGAGCGTCCTGCCTTATTTCTACAGCTTCAATCCATCTGTGTCCACCTCATAATGGGGACTAATTGTAACACTTGAAATGTAAAATAAATTATGATAATCATTATCTCTCAATTTAGAACAGCGGATATTTTCAGTGAACGTTTAATGAACACCTAATCAAGTGGGAGTTGTGAAAGTTAGCTTACGAGGATAATTTAAGAATTACTTTATTGTAGCTCTGGAAATTTTGTTTGGGATATAAAAAGAAAATTAAAACGACAGAGGGAGAATTTAGATGCATTTGTAAGGTTAATTTTTTGTAACCTTCAGGAATTTGTATTTGAGTCATTATCAAAATTAAAAACCTATAGAAGAATTTAGCTTTTTTTGAAAGTTAACATTTTTTTAAATTTCAGGAGTTTGAATTTAAGATATTATAAAAAAAAATAGAATGATTACCAAAGAGGAAAAGTAATATATAAGAGTCTGATAAGCACAGAAACTGAAGTTTAATTTCTAGGTAATAAATTTATATTTTATATATTGCTTACTCATTCAGCAATCTCATTCCACTTTGAATAACTGTTATAAATGGGAATGCAATTTAGGCAACAACTACTAAGACAGCAACTATTAGAACGTCTTATTGCTCTCAACCCTCGATTTCATGGACTAATGGGGGGGGAAAACTTCGGCCTGTTAATTTTGATTGTCCATTGTCAGGGGATCTTTAGTGGCAACAATTACACTATGAAAAGTAGAGGAATGATACTTTTAATCAAGCACTACTTCAAGCTCAACATCTAATGTAACAATGCAATGTAATATACTGTAAATATAATAAAGTCAGCATTTTTATTTTTGTGGGAAAATATATATATAAATATATATATATATATATATATATATATATATATATATATATATATATATATATATATATATATATATATATATATATATATATATATATATTATATAGAGAGAGAGAGAGAGAGAGAGAGAGATATCCTTAAGTATACTAAATTAATGGTTGTCTTTAATATTTTTTGTTATAGAAAACTTATATATTTGGGGCTTGATTATTATTATTATAATTATTATTGTGAGCCACAAAGCATGCATTATTCTAAAGCATTCTCTCTCTCTCTCTCGGCAGTGGCTCTTTTCCAATAGTGCTACAACTTTAAAATACTAAGTCTGGTGCTCTAGATTTTGTCTGTTAAATTTGGAGTCCGTTAATTTGAGGGTCGAGTGTACATTTGAATGAAGCGCATTGGCAAATGCTTGTATTTTGTATTTCATAATTATATTGATTTCATTAATGATGATTCGAGTTCGTGTTTTGGAACAAAAGAAAAGTTTATTACAAGAGAAATCATTGCATCAGAGCTTTAAGACTGTAAAGTGCATTATATATTTTGTAATGAAGCAATGTTGAAATTTTTTTATCTGAATTCCTGTAATATATTGATTTTCCAGTATAAAAAATAATTTTTAATTTATTAATGCATGCCTTTAATACATGTGCTGTGAAGTGATATATGGAAAATGATTATCCAAAGTGTAGCTTTCATAATACAGTATATAATATATATATATATATATATATATATATATATATATATATATATATATATATATATATATATATATATATATATATATATATATATATATATATATATATATATATATATATATATATATATATATATATATATATATATATATATATATATATATATATATATATATATATATATATATATATATATATATATATATATATATATATATATATATATATATATATATATATATATATATATATATATATATATATATATATATATATATATATATATATATATATATATATATATATATATATATATATATATATATATATATATATATATATATATATATATATATGTATATATATATATTGTATATATATATATTGTATATATATATATATATATATATATATATATATATATATATATATATATATATATATATATATATATATATATATATATATATATATATATATATATATATATATATATATATATAAAGTGATAAACAAGTGCTGATAGTTCAAATGTTGAGCCATTGATTATAAACATGCCAGTATGTTTGAATGCTAAACTTTTATCTTTGTCCAAGGAACATAATCTAAGCTAATCTAACAACTTACCAAATTATTTAATGTTCTAGGGGTCACTAATCTTGCCTGATTTTCCATTTATGTAATATGAGTATTAATAACATTCCATATTTCATTTTGCTGTCATTCATTCATATTTAGGTATATATTAGCTGGAAATAGTCAACCCAGCCACTGAGGGGGGCAAGCCAGCCTCAACTTGGTGCCGGTCCCAAGCCCGGGTAAATGGGGAGGGTTGGCGGCAGGAAGGGCATCCGGCCATAAAAATTTTGCCAAAACCAAAATATGGCCAGTACAGATAACTCGAGCTCACATAAAAGTGGGAAAAAGAGAAAGATCTGTACTGGCCAGAAACATCGACCCCACATAAAAGTGGGAAAAAGATGTAGATGAAGAAGAAGAAGAAGATTAGCTGGAAATAGTCATGATATATACTTTAGAGAAACATTACGTTTAAGTATTTTTTTTTTTTAGAAACATTGCATTCATGTATTTGTTTAAGAAAAGCATTGTTTTCATTAATTTTGTGAGAAATGTTATTTTCAAGTACAGTCTCTTTGGTTTTTATACAAGGATAGGTTCACAGAAGGCACGTGTAAATCAAATTTGCGTAATTTAAATTGTATGCTTTCATTGGCATGTTTACATTCCACAAGCGTGTATAAACACACAATACCAAAGAAATAAGCTAGTTAAACACATTTTGCAAGTACATAAGCTAACTGAAATACGAATGTAAGTAAGCTAAAAATAAATATTAGATATACAGAGAAAAAAAAATAAACATATTAACTCACTTTGTATTCGGTGGACAACAGGCATACAGGGACATGTGTGTGATGGCGTTGAGCATTGACAAGTGGTAGGAGAGGGAGGAGCAGGGAAGGCAGGAGTGGAAAGCCGACCCGTGGTTATGGTTGGGGTGTTTGAACAAACACACCATGCCAGGCGTACTTAAAGATAACCACACGCACCTATGTTTTTTCGAACGCTATCCTTGTAATTTGATTTTTTACATTATTATTGATGACACGTTATTCCAATTTCATGTATTATAAACACGTGTAAAAAAAGAAGACTCTACTGTATTATTTTAGTCTTAAAATCATTCAAGTATTTTTATGATGAGAAGTGTTACTTTTAAATATCTGTCTGTGAGAAACATTACTTTTTAAGTATTTTTAGTGTGATAAATATTACTCTCAAGTATTTTTTTGAGAATATTTTCCCATTAGTTTTGTGAGAAATAGAACTTTAATTTTTTGTGAGAAACATTACTTTTAAGTATTTTTGTGAAAAACATTACTTTGTTTTTTTTATTAAGCCACATGTTCATTAATTGTGCTTGGTTCGTACAAACCAAAAGAATATATTTTCATGTTTGGATAAAGTCCTCCTTGAGTTGAAATATACTTGTCCAGGCTTTGCTTTCTCCTAATAGCATTTCTTATGATGAAAATTTTTAATAATCAGGTTTAAAAGCAGTTTAAAAAGTTTTGAATAACTAGCTATTATTCAATATTTATTTTATCTTGTAATCTCTGTGTTACAACCTAGAATGTAATACTAGTTAAATTAAATTTATACAGTTCAAACCATAGCATTGTAAATCTTGCATTCTATGGCTTAAACAAGATAAACTGGTTTAGTTCGATCCACAGCCTTGTAAATCTTGCATTCTATGATTTCAGCAATATGGTCATATTGGGGAAGGAAGAACTGCACACATGACATTTGTATTTGAGGCGCCTATCATAAACCCCCTTCTATTGCAAAAATAAGGAACCTAGTGCCATATTAGTCTAAGTGCCAAAACTACTAAATGCCAGAAAATGTTTAAAGTTCGCAACTTTAGAATGTTGATATCCCAGTGGTAACATGAGCAGCTGTCGAGATATTAAAGTTTGACAGTTCAAAACTTGAAATGAATTTTCTGGCATTTTGTAGTTTTGGCACTTAGCCCAGTATAGGTGCCTCATTTTTGCAATGGAAGGGGCTTGTTTGTTATTTATATAATTATTTTAGTTTTACTTTATACCTTGTAATTAATTATCGTCTCTGTAATAATTTGATTGTACGAAACTAGTCTTAAATATTTTTGAAGACTTATTCAGGTCTAAAAATTACTAGTAATGGTTGGTGCTTTTAAAAATGTTTGGTAAATATTTGTTTTATGCATCCCTTCTAACCTAATTTAACTCAAGTTTGAAGTTATGGATGGGTCCATAAAACGTATCTTAACCCATAGTGTAAATTTTCTTTTATTCATTCATTCTAATCCACCAAAGTAAGATAACTAAATAATGTAACCTAACTCGAATTTGAAGTCTTGGAAGGGTACATAAAATAAATCTTCACCATTTGTTTCTTGATAAAACTAGTTGCCTTCTACCCCAGTTACATGAATCTACAAGTATATTATTAGCATATATATATATATATATATATATATATATATATATATATATATATATATATATATATATATATATATATATATATATATATATATATATATATATATTATAATACTTTGTCTGTGACTTATCTGTATAGCAAGTTTAATATTTAGAAAAATAGATTGTGTAAAAAAAAGTAGCTCCAGGATGCTCTAGGGTCATTTATATATACAAGGCAAACCACCTAACCTATCTTAACCAAACCCAACTTAACCTGACCAATCCCAACCCAGCATAACAGTTTATGGTAATTCAAGTTTACATAAGGACCTGAGGGTGACTTATCCTTGCAAGATCCAGAAATACTTCCTTAGATGAAAAATTAAAACAGTGTTGCCTCTCTAAACTTTTATATAACATAGATGGAAATACAGGATGACTTGTAGCATTTATTTTATAACGGCTTATAGTCAGTAGAAATTTAGAGCTGTATATATGCCTTTTTATCTAAATTTAGGATCTTGTTAAGAAGAGTAACCCCAGGGTGCTCTAGGATTATTCATATTTACAAGGCTAACCTAAGTAAACAATTTACGGGGTTATTTAACTTCACTTAGGGTTCTTGGGGTTACTCATTTTTACAAGATCTATAGTTTAAACTAGTGTAGAATGAAAGCAAAATCTTTAAAAAGTATTTAGTTTTGCACTGCTTAATTAGTTTATATTTTTGTAACACTGTGGACAATACCTCACATTAACAGTAATCTATCCAATAGCGTCAGAATATATTGGAGGTCACTTGTGTTTTCATGTATTATGTATTCAAAATATTACAGTTTACTTTTGTTTTCTTGTATTATGCATATAAAATATTAAGTTTACTTTTCAGTTTTCATGTATTTTGTATGCAAATATTAAGTTTACTTTTCAGTTTTCATGTATTTTGTATACAAAATATTAAAGTTTACTTCTCAGTTTTCATGAATTTTGTATACAAAATATTAAAGTTTACTTTTCAGTTTTCATGTATTTTGTATACAAAATATTAAAGTTTACTTTCCAGTTTTCATTTATTTTGTATACAAAATATTAAAGTTTACTTCTATGTTCTCATGTATTATGTATACAAAATATTAATTTTAATGCTTTCATGTATTATGTATACAAAATCCTATTGTGTTTTCATATGTTATATATAAAATATATGATAAATGTTTGTACAGTATATCCAATTCTTAATTCTTGTGCTACGTAAGAATGGCTTTTCAAATGTATATTTGCTGCTAATCCAGCAATATCTATTCTTTGAATTGTCCAGTTTAAGAAAATGTATAGCAATATTTCATATAATACAATTAGTGGTTTTCTTCTTCATGGGCTGAAGTTATCATCTTTCTAGACCTTTTTAGAGGTCTTATAAATCATACCAGCATGACTTATCTGTCATGCTAGTAGGTCTTATTTTTCATGCCAGCAAGTCTTATCAGTTAAGCCAGTATGTCTTATTAGTCATGCCAGCATGTCTTATCAGTCATGCCAACAATCTTATCAGTCACGCCAACATGTCTTATTAGTCTTGCCAGCAGTTTTATGAGTCGTACCAGCAGTGTAGTCAGATTGGTTTAATATATATAAACTGTAATATATCCATGACTGTAGATAAGAACTCCTTTTGATTTCTGCATAGCCAGTAAACATACGCTTTCAGATGTGATTATCAAAATATCCATCACAAATACTCTGTGTAATCAGAGCTACTATAGATACTCTCATTATTTTATATAATTTTTAATATATGCATTTAAAATTTTAATAAACACGTATATTTAGAGATATAATTTTATAAATGCATAATAAATAGCTTTCAGTATCAAAGAGGAAATTTATCTTTTATAATAATAAAAATTTGTGTATAACCTTGAATATTATTTCCCATTTATAGTTAGTACTGTATATATATGCCAATGGCCATACCACGTCTAGTATGCCACTCTTCATCCAGTCAGCGAGATTGAATAATGTTGGGTCTGGTCAGTACTTAAAAGGATATGCACCAGCGAACACCAAATGCTTTTGGCATATAAGGGGACCTCTGTACAGTAGTGGTAGAGTACTTGATTCAGGACGGTGGTGGACCAGTGCTCAAGCTCACAGCAGAGCGATAGGAAAGGTATCCAGCCTTATTTCCTCAGTTCAGTCCATATGTGTCCACCCCCATGTGGGAACTATTAGTGACCTAAAGTAAAAAAATAAGTGATGCAAAAGTCTCATATTTGCAATATTCTTCAGGGCATACTATTTTGTTTGGAGACGGCAGTAGCACAGTGGTTAAAGCACTCAACTCAGGTAGTAATAAACCATGTTCAAGAACACTGCAGGGCGTTTGGAAAGGCAATTAGCCTTAATTCCTCTTCTCCAACATGTCTGTGTCTAACCCAATTTGAATTGGAAACAAGAGTAATGCATAAAATGGTAAACAATTTCGTTTGGTTGCTTTATTTCTATAGTTTCCTTCAGGGGAAGCAAATCCTCTCTACTTCATTGTACATTTCCACTTCTCATTTCACAACATTACCACTCCCTGACTGGATAGTCTCCTCTCATTTATACCTAATGCTTAAGTCACACAATAAGGCGGCAATGCAGTGCTCATATCTGGCGTGATGTGACGTTGCAGTGCCATTGCAGCATGATGTGATGCTGTGAGGCACATAGGATTGCGTTGCAATAGTGTGACACCTCGTTTATTTATGTCAGAAGTGGCCAAACAGTCAATCGTGGCCACTTGTTTGGCCGATCGCCGTTCCCCACAGGAAGGTAGGCTAAGGTAAAAATTTTGGTAAACATTAGTTTGAACTGATTTTTTTCTTAATTTAATTTGAACTGGTTAATATTTTTTTATATAATTGGGGCAATTGCACTCATGTTTTATAGTACTATGCTATTTGAATTTTTTTCCCCAGTTGACGTAATATTATGTGATTATGTAGTATGGTAAATCGTAAAAGAGTTTCAGTCTATAGAGTAGATATCGGAATCCAAAAGTCTGGCCACCCCTGATTTACGTGTTATCGTCATGCAGCAGTGCCACTGCTTAGTGTGACACCAGCTTAACACTAAACTAATTTATCATTTTATTACAGTTTATGACACACCACTTTGTTAACAATAACAACAATAATGTTGTCTATTATTTTTTTCCACAAATTCCCATTCAAACAAGGGTGCCAGACTGCTTGGAGCTGGGGAATCAAGGCTGGATGCCCTACATTACTCTCTGTGGTGGACTTGAACTAGAGTATTGATTAATAATAATAATGATAATCATAATACTATCAGCTTTGATTTCTTAAATACTGTGTATCACTTCAAAGATACAATTTTACCACAGTAGTAAGAAGACTTGACTCAGCAAGTGACAAACCCTTGTTTGGGCCCACCTTGGGATGGTAGGAAGGGCATCCAGATTTAATTCCCTGACTCCAACTTTTGTGTACTCCCATTCAAATGGGGATTAATAGTGGCAAATAAAATGACATATGTTAACATTACATAAGAGTTTGGAAATAATAAAAAAAATAATTATTAATGATAATTAAATATCCAAAGAAAAATAATAAATTTAAATTTTACATATTGATATTTAAAATATTCCACTTTACAGGATCATTATACATACAGTACATCATTTTATAAGGAGATAATAAAATATAACAAAGTATTTCATTGTTTGCCATTTATGTCACTATTACCCCTCATTATGAGGATAGATACACAGGTTGGAGTTGGAGAATTAAGGTTGCATGCTGTATTTAATGCCCCTCGTTGGGGAATAAAAATGGCACGAGGTGCCCGTTGCGATACTACAGCTTGGGGGTATTTTAGACTTAAATAGGACTGTATAGGAGTGCTCGATGTTAGCTCTTTTTCTATGCGTTCAATAACACAGAATATTCTCTTATAGTCGCTACACATCTCTTAATATCCCTTCACATCTGACAAGGCACAACACTTCTCATCTCTGTTTCTTCTTGCTTTGTTTTCTTTGTGCCCAGGCCCAATGAGGAAAATTTTATTTGCCCATCCTGGTGTCACACTCATAATAAAAATTGTCTCCAACTATAAAACAAAATGAGAAAATATCTATTCTGTAATATAATTAATAATGATAATAATAATAATAATAATAATAATAATAATAATAATAATAATAATAATAATAATAATAATAATAATAATAATAATAATAATAATAATAATAATAATCTACATATATGAGCAATTTTTTCCCTTATAAGGGGAGTGGCTGTGTCAAGGCAAAGTACTCTGACTCTTTGGGAAGAGAAAATACAGAGGAGGGGATTCCCAATCCCCTCGCTTCACCCAATTTAGTCAACTCTTACAACATGCAGGGGAATACAGAGGAAGTATCCTAGCCCCCCTCCCTCAGGGGGTATAATAATAATAATAATAATCATAATAATGAAATTTATCTACTTCTAGCAAAGGCAGAAGACGATTATCTCAAGTGACTACTGTATATCTGTGATTACAGTAAAGCAATGAAGAGAAAAATCTGTAATCTAGATTAGACACATTGCATGTAAGATATTTCTGTGATGATCATGCACTGCATTATCATCTGCATTTTATCAGATCATCACAGAAATAATAATAATAATAATAATAATAATAATAATAATAATAATAATAATAATAATAATAATAATAATAATAATAATAATAATAATAATAATAATAAATAATACCAATGTACTATGCTCTGCATAAGCAAATCACATATGTAGTCAATTGGGAAGCGACCAAAGCATCTTGATAAAAGTCATACTAATTTCAGTACAGCTTCAACATTGTATATCAAGTATAGAGTGAGTGTGTGATTACCTAATTGTGATTACCTAATTGTGTTTACGGGAAAGAGCCCAAAGCTCGTATCTTCCCGTCTCCTGATCGGTTCCATTTTATACTTAGTGATACTAAAACTCTGTGTGTGTGTGTGTGTGTTTGTGATTACCTAATTGTGTTTACGGGAAAGATCCCAAAGCTCGTATCTTCCCGTCTCCTCATCGGTTCCATTTTATACTTAGTGATACTTATCATACCTATTCTTAAAACTATGCATTGAGATAGCATTAACTACCTCCTCGCTTAGCCAATTCCAGCTATCAACTACTCTTACACTGAAAAAGTATTTCCTTACATCCTGCAAAGAAGTTTTCTTACGAAGCTTCAAACTATGACCTCTAGTTCTAGAGCCAGCCATATCAAAATATCGATCCCTATCCACTCTATCATAACCATGAAGGAATTTAAAGACTCTCACCATATCCCCCCCTCACTCTTCTAGCTTCGAGTGATGGTAAGTCTAATTCCCTCAGCCTCTCATCATAACTGAGATTGCGTATTTCTGACACCAGTTTCGTGGCATGTCTTTGAACTTTTTCAAGCTTAGCTATGTGCTTTTTCAAGTGCGGATTCCAAAAGGGGGCTGTATATTCCAGTTTTGGCCTCACATAGGTTACATAAATATTTCTGAACATTTCCTTGTCCATGTGCCTGAAGGCTACCCTTACATTTGATAAGAATGCATATGCTGCCCTTACTACGCCATTTATATGTATTTCTGGAGACAAATCTGCCAGTATGTTTACTCCTAGATCTCTCTCATTTTCTGTCTCTTGAAGTTGTACTCCAGCCACCGAGTAGTCAAGCTTGGGCCTTCTTGCACTTGTACCCATTCTCATTACCTTACATTTTGAAGTATTGAATTTCATTAGCCACTTTTCTGACCACTCATGCAGATTATTTAGATCCTCCTGAAATTCTCTACCATTGTTCTCGTTTTTTACTTTCTTCACAATCTTTGCATCATCTGCAAACATATTCATGAATGAATTTACAGACTCTGGTAGGTCATTTACATATACAAGGAACAAAAGTGGCCCTAAAACTGAACCCTGTGGAACTCCACTACTAACTCTTCTCCATTCAGACACTGAGTGTCTTACTCTAACCCTCTGTTCCCTTCCATCTAAGTAAGTTTTTATCCATTCCTAAACATTTCCACCTATTCTAGCCATTGAATGCAGCTTCCTAATAAGTCTCCCATGTGGAACAGTGTCAAACGCTTTCTGGAAGTCTAGGAATATGCAATCTGCCCAGCCCTCTCTTTCCTGTAAGATTTGGCTTACCTCATCATAAAATTCTAATAAGTTTGTTACTGTTGATCTACCTTCTCTGAAGCCATGTTGCCTCACTGACAAAAGGTTGAAGGATTCCAAGTGATGAGAGATATGTTTCCTTAGTAGTTTCTCCATAACTTTGCAAACTATGCTGGTCAAGGAAACTGGTCTATAGTTCAGAGCCGTATCCCTCCTTCCCTTTTTGAAGATAGGTATCACATTTGCTTGTTTCCAGCATCTTGGAATCTCCCCCGACTCCAGTGACTCCTTAAATATGATACTTAGTGCCACTGATATTGTGTTTGCGCATTTTTGAAACACATGAGGGGATATGTCATCAGGACCTATAGCTTTATGAATATCTAAATCCATCAGCGCTTTGCATAGCTCTGTGGCTGTAAGGTTGATGTTCTCTAATACCGGCCCTTGAGCTTCTATCACTGCAATCTGAGGGGGTGGGGTATTTTCTACTGTAAATACTGAGTGTGTGATTACCTAATTGTGATTACCTAATTGTGTTTACGGGAAAGAGCCCAAAGCTCGTATCTTCCCGTCTCCTCATCGGTTCCATTTTATACTTATTGATACTTATCATACCTGTCCTTAAAACTATGCATTGAGATAGCATTAACTACCTCCTCGCTTAGCCAATTCCAATTATCAACTACTCTTACACTGAAAAAGTATTTCCTTACATCCTGCAAAGAAGTTTTCTTACGAAGCTTCAAACTATGACCTCTAGTTCTAGAGCCAGCCATATCAAAATATCGATCCCTATCCACTCTATCATAACCATGAAGGAATTTAAAGACTCTCACCATATCCCCCCTCACTCTTCTAGCTTCGAGTGATGGTAAGTCTAATTCCCTCAGCCTCTCATCATAACTGAGATTGCGTATTTCTGACACCAGTTTCGTGGCATGTCTTTGAACTTTTTCAAGCTTAGCTATGTGCTTTTTCAAGTGCGGATTCCAAAAGGGGGCTGCATATTCCAGTTTTGGCCTCACATAGGTTACATAAATATTTCTGAACATTTCCTTGTCCATGTGCCTGAAGGCTACCCTTACATTTGATAAGAATGCATATGCTACCCTTACTATGCCATTTATATGTATTTCTGGAGACAAATCTGCCAGTATGTTTACTCCTAGATCTCTCTCATTTTCTGTCTCTTGAAGTTGTACTCCAGCCACCGAGTAGTCAAGCTTGGGCCTTCTTGCACTTGTACCCATTCTCATTACCTTATATTTTGAAGTATTGAATTTCATTAGCCACTTTTCTGACCACTCATGCAGATTATTTAGATCCTCCTGAAGTTCTCTACCATTGTTCTCGTTTTTTGCTTTCTTCACAATCTTTGCATCATCTGCAAACATATTCATGAATGAATTTACAGAATCTGGTAGGTCATTTACATATACAAGGAACAAAAGTGGCCCTAAAACTGAACCCTGTGGAACTCCACTACTAACTCTTCTCCATTCAGACACTGAGTGTCTTACTCTAACCCTCTGTTCCCTTCCGTCTAAGTAAGTTTTTATCCATTTCAAAACATTTCCACCTATTCTAACCATTGACTGCAGCTTCCTAATAAGTCTCCCATGTGGAACAGTGTCAAACGCTTTCTGGAAGTCTAGGAATATGCAATCTGCCCAGCCCTCTCTTTCCTGTAAGATTTGGCTTACCTCATCATAAAATTCTAATAAGTTTGTTACTGTTGATCTACCTTCTCTGAAGCCATGTTGCCTCACTGACAAAAAGTTGAAGGATTCCAAGTGAAGAGAGATATGTTTCCTTAGTAGTTTCTCCATAACTTTGCAAACTATGCTGGTCAAGGAAACTGGTCTATAGTTCAGAGCCGTATCCTTCCTTCCCTTTTTGAAGATAGGTATCACATTTGCTTGTTTCCAGCATCTTGGAATCTCCCCCGACTCCAGTGACTCCTTAAATATGATACGTGTGTGTGTGTGTGTGTCTCTCTCTCTCTCTCTCTCTCTCTCTCTCTCTCTCTCTCTCTCTCTCTCCTCTCTCTCTCTCTCTCTCTCTCTGTGTGTGTGATTACCTAATTGTGTTTACGGGAAAGAGCCCAAGGCTCGTATCTTCCCGTCTCCTGATCGGTGTATGTGCGAGAGAGAGAGAGAGAGAGAGGAGAGAGAGAGAGAGAGAGAGAGAGAGGTGTCCTTACTTTTATATGCATCAATTATTAATTTATTTAAGAAAAATAGTAAATATAGTTAAAGCATTTAAGAAATATGTGATCTTGAAAAGATATGTAACCCCTCAAATATCTTTGTACGGCTAAATAATCCCGTAAATTATTACTTTAGGTTAAGATAGGTTAGGGCAGGTCCCTTTTACTGGAGCACCATAGGGTTGTTCTTTTTTACAAGAAACAAAATAAGTAGCTATTAATATCAATAGCATAAACAGACAAAAACACATTATTAGCTAGATAATATACTGTATAAAGACACAAAATTGACTGCGAGTGCATACAACACTGACAATATTTTTCCTAATAGATAATTTAATCAGAACTCTCCAGTGTCTATCCACACAGCTTCTGTATGTCTACAGCTTATGTGTGTGCTTCATGCGTACATATGTAAGCATGAATATCCTTGGAGTACACCAAACACACAAATATTAAGTTCTAGTATTTCAAATCTTCACACAGCTTCTGTATGTCCACAGCTTATGTGTGTGCTTCATGCGTACATATGTAAGCATGAATGTCCTTGGAGTACACCAAACACACAAGTATTTAGTTCTGGTATTTCCCATCTTCATTTCTTCCCTATTAAGAGTAATTTAAGCACACATGACTTACATATTCTTCAAATCTGATACAACAGGATCAAGGGAAAGACATACTCCTCTCTCCACGTCAAAGCTGCAAACAAGTAAGTTTCTACAATTCTTCATAACCACTAAAACATAACAAACATGACTTATTAACACTACAGTGTCAGTACATATCATAAAGCATGGACATTATGTTAAGAAATTAATTTCTGAAAACTATATAAAGCTTTTTTTTTAATGATTGTGACACCAGGACGGGCCAAAAAAAATAAATAAATAAATAAATCTACCCTCATCGGGCCTGGGCACGAAGAAAATATAAAGAGATACAGAGATGGGGGGTATTGTAACTTATCAGATGTGATTACCTAATTGTGATTACCTAATTGTGTTTACGGGAAAGAGCCCAAAGCTCGTATCTTCCCGTCTCCTCATCGGTTCCATTTTATACTTAGTGATACTTATCATACCTGTCCTTAAAACTATGCATTGAGATAGCATTAACTACCTCCTCGCTTAGCCAATTCCAATTATCAACTACTCTTACACTGAAAAAGTATTTCCTTACATCCTGCGAAGAAGTCTTCTTACGAAGCTTCAAACTATGACCTCTAGTTCTAGAGCCAGCCATATCAAAATATCGATCCCTATCCACTCTATCATAACCATGAAGGAATTTAAAGACTCTCACCATATCCCCCCTCACTCTTCTAGCTTCGAGTGATGGTAAGTCTAATTCCCTCAGCCTCTCATCATAACTGAGATTGCGTATTTCTGGCACCAGTTTCGTGGCATGTCTTTGAACTTTTTCAAGCTTAGCTATGTGCTTTTTCAAGTGCGGATTCCAAAAGGGGGCTGCATATTCCAGTTTTGGCCTCACAGAGGTTACATAAATATTTCTGAACATTTCCTTGTCCATGTGCCTGAAGGCTACCCTTACATTTGATAAGAATGCATATGCTGCCCTTACTATGCCATTTATATGTATTTCTGGAGACAAATCTGCCAGTATGTTTACTCCTAGATCTCTCTCATTTTCTGTCTCTTGAAGTTGTACTCCAGCCACCGAGTAGTCAAGCTTGGGCCTTCTTGCACTTGTACCCATTCTCATTACCTTACATTTTGAAGTATTGAATTTCATTAGCCACTTTTCTGACCACTCATGCAGATTATTTAGACCCTCCTGAAGTTCTCTACCATTGTTCTCGTTTTTTACTTTCTTCACAATCTTTGCATCATCTGCAAACATATTCATGAATGAATTTACAGACTCTGGTAGGTCATTTACATATACAAGGAACAAAAGTGGCCCTAAAACTGAACCCTGTGGAACTCCACTACTAACTCTTCTCCATTCAGACACTGAGTGTCTTACTCTAACCCTCTGTTCCCTTCCTTCTAAGTAAGTTTTTATCCATTCCAAAACATTTCCACCTATTCTAGCCATTGATTGCAGCTTCCTAATAAGTCTCCCATGTGGAACAGTGTCAAACGCTTTCTGGAAGTCTAGGAATATGCAATCTGCCCAGCCCTCTCTTTCCTGTAAGATTTGGCTTACCTCATCATAAAATTCTAATAAGTTTGTTACTGTTGATCTACCTTCTCTGAAGCCATGTTGCCTCACTGACAAAAAGTTGAAGGATTCCAAGTGAAGAGAGATATGTTTCCTTATTAGTTTCTCCATAACTTTGCAAACTATGCTGGTCAAGGAAACTGGTCTATAGTTCAGAGCCGTATCCCTCCTTCCCTTTTTGAAGATAGGTATCACATTTGCTTGTTTCCAGCATTTTGGAATCTCCCCCGACTCCAGTGACTCCTTAAATATGATACTTAGTGCCACTGATATTGTGTTTGCGCATTTTTTAAGCACATGAGGGGATATGTCATCGGGACCTGTAGCTTTATGAACATCTAAATCCATCAGCGCTTTGCATAGCCCTGTGGCTGTAAGGTTGATGTTCTCTAATACCGGCCCTTGAGCTTCTATCACTGCAATCTGAGGGGGTGGGGTATTTTCTACTGTAAATACTGACTGAAACTCCTTGTTCAATTCTTTGCAGATCTCTTCATCCGTCTCAGTGATGCTTCCATCCGCTCTCTTTAGCCTTAAAACCTGTTCTTTTACCTTCAGTTTTCCTCTGATAAAGCTGTGGAAAAGCTTGGGATTTTCTTTAGCCTTCCTGGTGATGTCCCTCTCATAGTCTCTCTCTGCCTCTCTCCTTTTACTTAGGTAGTCATTTCTTGCTCTTTTGTAGGTTTGCCAGGCATTTATGTTTTTTCTCCTCCTATACCTTTTCCAGCATTTGTCTCTCCACTCCTTAGCTCTTTTACACCCATTATCGAACCATTTCTCTCTGGCATGAATTACACCTACTTTGGTGACAGGTTTGCAGCAATCTACTATCTTCCCATATTTCTCACAAAAGATGTCATACATTTCTTGTACAGATTTGTTGTAAAATAAGGTTCTCCAGTCAATAACTGCAAAAAGCTCATTCATTTTGATGTGATCTCCTTTCCGATAGTACCTCCTCATGTCCTCAGTGCCTCTACTCTCAGGAAGAATATCTTCAATGATATACTCCATCAACAACACACAGTGGTCACTCTTTCCAATTGGTGGTTCATACTCAATTTTTTCAATATCCAACACATTATCTGTGAACACTAGATCAAGTAGTGATGGCTCATCCCCACCCCTGGCCCTTATTGGTTCCATTACATGTTGGTGTAGGAAATTCCCTTGTACGCAATCTAGGAATCTTGCCCCGAATGAGTCCTCACCACTGTGTGGGTCAAGATTTATCCAATCTATCTCTTTATGATTAAAGTCTCCCATAATCAAAATCCTACATTTTTTTTCCCGTGCCATGTTAACAACTGAGTTTATGACTTCAATAGTACCTATATGACTTTCCTCATAAACTTCAAGCCTATTTTGGTTCCTTGGTGGGTTGTATACAACAGTTATTATAATGCTCTCTGACCCAGTATTTATGCGAGCAACAAGAAATTCCTTGAGAAGGGATAATAAGACAAGTGTAATGAATATCTAAAAATATTCGGTGTTGATGGAAAGAAAACCGTAACTGAAGGAAGACTTATAAGAATTGAACGATTAAGCTTCTTGTATTCCTGAGGGTTGTTGTAAGTGTTAATACACTATATTGTTGCTGTTTGCCATCTAACTTTTTTTATTTTTACATACAATGGTCCCACTCCCCTTGCAAGGGGTGGCCGAGCCAAAGAACACACATTATCCACAAGCCAAAAATACACCTCAGTCACTCCTCTTACTCCTTGGGGATAGAGTGGTGCCATAATTCCCTCACTACCCTGCTTGGGTCATCCACAGGGTAGGTGGGCGAGGATTTTCTGATGTGAAGCTCGACAGTCGCTAGCTGGAGCTAGCGACTTTGTCACCCGTACACAATCTTCCTCCATTTATTCTGATCTCTTGTACTAGGTACCAAGAGAGTACTATTTTGTGTCACTATTAATCTCCATTTTAATGGGGATGGACACAGAAAGGTTGGAAATGGGGAATTAAGGCTAAACATCCTTCCTAATACTTTGTGGTGGGTTTGAACTTGGGATTGTCACTTCCCAAGTTGAGTGCTCTAACCACTGCGCTTCTGCGGTTCCCAAAGGTGTTAATGCATTACCAATTACTATGATCTTTACAGGTGTATACAAAATGAGAAAAAACGATATTCAAATAGTACACATATTTAGTGTACTAAGGTGCTACCACCTACACCACCTAGGTTCGAATCCCAACAAGGGGCAAAATATGTTTCACAATTAAATAGGTACAATGGTCCAAGAAAATTTATGAGATCATCAGTCTAAGATGTATTAGTTTTATTTCCCCAGCTCAAACCAGTCTGTGTCCACCTTCATACAAATGCAGATTAATAGTGACAAATGAAAACAAAACGACAATGTTATTAATATTATTATTATTATTATTATTATTATTATTATTATTATTACAATAATAATAATAATAATAATAATAATAATAATAATAATAATAATAATAATAATAATAATAATAATAATAATAATAATAAAAATAATAATAATAATAAAAATTATTATTATTATTATCATTATTATTATTATTATTATTATTATTATTATTATTATAACTAATGTTAAGTGATTAATGACATCAATATATCACTCCAAAGATGCATTGGTGTGAAAAAAAAATCTACCGACATTACCAGAAAAAATTACTGGTTAGTTACAGGAAGAGAAGGGGGACAGAAGTAGTGCAGGGATTTGAGAGCTGTCCTTGGGAAGTATCAAACCTGTGTTCGAGCCTATTGCAGGGCGCTAGGAAGAGCATCCAGCCTTTATTTTCCAGCTCCAATATGTCTGTTTTCCTCCACATTATGGAGATTAATAGTGATACAAAACGGGCAGTGCCCTGTGATGGCAAGCACAACATCAAAGAATAGCCCCAATGTATTCCCTGCGTGTCGTAAGAGGCGACTAAAAGTGGACAGGGTGAGGAGACTAGGAATCCACCCCTTGTATTAACCTCCTGCGAGACGTCAAAGAAGAAGGGGAGTAGAAGGGAGAGTAACTTCTCCCCAAACTCTAGTTTTGGGGTGTCTAAATGTGTGTGGTTGTAGTACGATAGAGAGCAAAATATGTTAGATTGGATATATGTTTGGTAGGAGGAGGATGGATGTATTGGCATTGTGTGAGATGAAGATGAAAGGAAAAGGAGAAGTGTCATTTGGTGAGGTGACAGGTAGGGTGTCTGGGGTTGAAAGGGGGAGAGCGAGAGAAGGTGTGGCATTATTGCTGAGTGAATGGATGGTAAATAAGATAGTGGAATGGAAAGAAGTGTCATCTAGGCTGATGTGGGTGAGAGTTAGGATGGAGAGGGAATGCTGGGCTTTTATTAATGCGTATGGGCCAAGATATGAGAGAAGTAAGGAAGAGCGGGACGAATTCTGGAATGAGTTAACTAGGTGTGTGGATGGTCTGAGTAGAAGGAACTATGTAGTTGTGTTGGGTGACTTGAATGCCAGAGTGAGTGATGGATAGGTAGATGGTGTTGTAGGAAGGTATGGGGTACCAGGTGGGAATGAGAGTGGCGAGAGACTGTTAGATATGTGTGTGGAGCAAGAGTTGGTGATAGGTAATAGGTTTTTCAAGAAGAAGTTAATAAATAAGTATACATGGATGAGAGTGACAAATGGAAGAGAGAAAGAAAGAGCATTGACGGATTATGTGTTGGTAGCAAAAAGAATGATTGGTAGAGTGAAAGATGTGCATGCATTTAGGGGTGTGGCTGCTGGGATGACTGATAATTTTTTAGTTGAAGCAAAAGTGGTAGTAGCAAAAGAGTGGGGAAATAGAGTGGGGGATGTAGAAGGGAAGTGGTGAAGGTAAAAGTGTTGAAAAAGCCAAAGAAGAGACAGGAATATAAGGACAGGTTGAAAGTGGCATATGACAGGTTGAAAGAAAGAAAAGTTGGGGAGTTAGAGGAGAAATGGAGGTTGATGAAAGAGGGTTTTGTGGGACATACAAGTGATGTGTGTGGAAAGAGGTTTCTTGGAGGTGGCATGAGGAGGGGCAGCGAGTGGTGGAATGAAGGGGTGAAAATGAATGTGGGAGAAAAAAGAGGGCTTTTGAGGAATGGCTGCAGTGTAACAGTAGGGGGAAGTATGAAAGATATAGAGAGAAAAATGTGGAAACCAAGCAGAAGGTAGAGGAAGAGAAGAGGTTGGCAAATGTTAGGTGGGGACAGTATTTTAGTAGGTCATATGTGGAGAATAAAAAGAAGTTTTGGAAAGAAGTGAAGAGAGTAAGGAAGGGTGGATTGAGGATGGAAGAGACAGTGAAAGATGTGAATGGACAGATGTTAAGAGGGAACGATGCAAGGAAAAGATAGGCAGAATATTTTGAGTGGTTGCTGAATGTTGTGGAAGATAGAGAGGCAGTTATAGTGGCAGTGGGGGTGTTCAAGTGCCAGTAATGGGAGATGGAAATGAGAGAGAGATTACAAGAGAGAAGGTGTAAAGGGCATTGTATGAAGTTAAAGCAGGTAAAGGGCATGGAATGGATGGTGTGAGAGCGGAGATGTTGAAAGAAGGGGGTATGACTGCATTTGAATGGTAAGTGAGAGTGTTTAATTTATGCTTTATATTGTCAATGGTGCCAGTGGAATGGCTGATTGCTTGTATAGTGCCCCTATACAAAGGTAAGGGAGATGTTTATGAATGCAGTGAGTTTAGGGGTATAAGTTTGTTGAGTGTGGTAGGAAAAGTGTATGGTAGGATACTGATTAATAGGATTAGGGATAAGACAGAAAATGTGATTGTGGAAGTGCAGAGTGGTTTTAGGAGAGGTAGAGGTTGTATAGATCAGATTTTTATAGTTAGGCAGTTATGTGAGAAATATTTAGCAGAGGGTAAGAATGTGTATTTTGCATTTTTGGATCTGGAGAAAGTGTATGAAAGATTTGATAGAGAGGCTATGTGGAATGTTTTGAGGTTATATGGAATTGATGGTAGACTGTTGCAATCAGTATAGAGTTTGCATGAGGGCAGTAGAGCTTGTGTTATGGTAGGGAATGAAGTGAGTGAGTGGTTTCCAATGAGTGTGAGACTGAGACAGGGATGTGTGATGTCACCGTGGCTGTTCAATTTGTATATTGATGGAGTCGTAAGAGAGGTGATTGAGCGAGTGCATGGTCGAGGTTTGAGAATGGTAGATGAGGATGATAACGAGTGGGAGCTGAATCACTTGCTGTTTGCAGATTATACTGTGGTGGTGGCAGATTCAGAGGAGAAGCTGTGTCAGTTAGTGTCAGAATTTGAAATGGTGTGTGAGAGAAGGAAGTTGCGAGTGAATGTGGGAAAGAGTAAGGTTATGAGGTGTACAAGAAATAAGGAATGTTAAGTTGAATGGAGAGACACTTGAGGAAGTTGATCAGTTTAAGTATTTAGGCTCGGTTATAGCTGCAAATGGTGGAGTGGAAGCAGATGTGTGTCACAGAGTGAATGAAGGATGTAAAGTGTTGGGTGTGTTGAAAGGAGTGATGAAGAATAGAGGGTTGGAAATGAATGTTAAGAAAGTTTTATATTGGGAAGTGGTTGTGCCAACTGTGATGTATGGATCAGAGTTATTGGGTATGAAAGTAAGTGAGAGACAGAAAGTAAATGTGTTTGAGATGAAATGCCTGAGGAGTATGATCGGTGTATCTCGGTTGGATAGGGTTAGGAAGAAAGAACGGGTGTGAAGAGAGAATTGGCAGCCAGAGTAGATATGAATGTTCTGTGATGGTTTGGCCATATGGAGAGGATGGATGAAGAAAGACTGCTGAGAAAGGTGATGAATGCGAGAGTTGATGGGAGAAATGCTATCTAGAGGGAGACCAAGGTTTGGGTGGATGGATGGAGTAAGGAGAGCCCTGAATGATAGGAGGATGGATGTGAGGGAAGCAAGTGAGCGTGCTAGGAATAGGAATGAGTGGCGAGCGATTGTGACGCAGCTCTGATGGGCATCTGCTGTTACCACGGGGCTGCATCTTACAGAGGTAGCCCTGTGGTAGGGGCTGTAGGGGAGGTGGCATTATGAAGTGACACAGGTTGTGGAAGAGCCGGGAGGATGGGCTGTAGCACTCCAGCAGTGCCATCTGAATGGTCACTAGCTCTCTCGTCATTGCCCATAGAGCAGAGTAATCCCCGTATTGTTTCTTTTTTTATGCCGGCTACCCCCCAATGGAGGAAACAGCCAAGGTAGATAGATAGATGGTAGATGTGATGAGCAGACACTTTTCAGTAGAGTTGATGGCTGTGTTTTATCTGTACTTATGTTATTGTATTACTTTCCAGATTAAGGGAAGTGTATTGTTATGATGATAGACCAAATACTGCTGATTTCCCTACTGCTGGCATCTTCTACATTTGGTAAGTTGTTGATCATATATATTGGTGATGACATACTTAACTTATGAGTCATATTCCAGTTAGTTGGGTGCTTAAAACAAGTCATTAATATAGGTAAAATTTATTCCACTGACTTCTTTTAAATATTATTTTATTTTATCTGTGGTATTTCATAGGTGAAGAAGAAAACAGAACAAATTGGCACGAAAATTATGAGATTAATAATTTGGCAACCACTCTGCCTCCACATTCTGAAAAGCCAAGCACAGAATCTCCATTTACCACCATATCAGATTCCACCTCTGCATCCAAGGATCCTCAACCAACTCAAGTATTATACCCAGATGTAACTGATACAATACAGGCATCAGGTACCCCATTGGGAAAAATGGTGCTGAATGAATCAATTTCAAATTCATCAGTTAATCAAAATCCATTTACTGAGACATTTCCTAATGGATCTTTTACTAATGAGGTACCAACTCTCTTGCCATCCACACAAGCACCAACCATCTTGCCAACCACACAAGCACCAACCGTGAAAAATCTAGTGACATTCATTGTTAGAGATTCAGAAGCTGTTTGCTCTAATATCCACGACATTGATCAGTATGAAACAATTGTTTTATCAAGTATACCACCAAGAAAATCACTAGAATATAAAACACAGTATAATGCATATTCAGAACCATACAACAAAACTCTAGAAATTATTAAGGCTCATATGGCAGTTTGGCGAAAAGGAGATTCCATTGTTACACGACTATGGTCTATATATGAATTGGCCAGAAATTTTGAATTAGAATTTGACAGGAAGCTTTTAGTCTACAAAGATGAAGTGAAGTTGATACCATTACAAAGTGAAAGAGCAATTATAGCACTAAGTGGTGACATTGAAAGACTTTTTGATGCTATTGAAGGGTACCAAATAGAGCTCTCCACAGTAGATGAGGAAATTAAGCCTTTCCTACAGGGTAAAATATTAAAATATCAAACAAAATTGGCCATGAAGAAAGAACAACTTCAAAAAAGCACACACCTAGGAATGAAACTGGAGGAGTTGAAAACATTTTTAGGATTTGTGAGAAGAGATTCCACAAAGATTAAAGAAAAAGCCTCAGACTCTTGGCCAATGTTAGCAAATCTAGCAAGGCATATCAAAGACGATAACTATACTATCCATGAGTTCATTGTTAATGTGACAAATGACATGTCTTCTTTAGAAGATATGGAAGAAGAATTCCGAAGAAATCTTGATGAAAAACACATAAGAATACAAGAATTAAGGGCTCAGAAAGAGAGACTTCACACTGAAAGAGCTAGAATAGACATAGCCATAGCATATAATACAAAAAGGAAAAAAGAGGCATTTTCCAGGTTACAAAAAGAAGTTGAGTTTTTTGAAAAACAAAAGAAAATTATCTGTTCTGGGATAACGCAAAGCAATGTATCAATTCCAAGCGCATGCAACTCTACAAGATATAAGTATCTCATGCTTACTTATGACGCTGAAGTTAGAAAGCTGAATGAAATATCCGAGATTATCTCTAAAGCAAAACAAATCCTGGTGGAGAGCAATACAAATCTCATACAACAACTTCATGAAATAAATTCCTTGATCTCTAATGAAGAAAACGGTGTATCTCAAATAGAAAAAAGAATCAATGAAATTCAAGCAGAACTTCAAGATTTCAATATGTACCTGAGTGATATGGAAAGCCTTATTGAAGGGATGGATTCTGCATACCCACTCATCAAGAGAAGATTGCATGGCCTAAAGCAAGTTGAAGACACTTTTGAACTTATTACTCAAAAGCTTGATGGTATCATTTCCCAAGGAAACAAAAATTACATAGAAGAGGAGAGAGAGAATATTTTATCATTTTTAGAAAATGACTTAACAACACTCCAAGAAAGTCTTGATGGTACTTCAAACAACATGACCAATGTGGAAATATGCGCACTAAATCTTTCCTAGGGCCATACTCGTATATAACATATATAATTGGACTCTTGATGTTGGCAATACATACTTTCTAATTTCCATGGTAATTTTTTAATAACTATCACTGACAAATTCTTAGGGGAAAAAATTATCTTCTCTTGTCGCATATTTTCTCTTAAGTACATAATATGTGTGGTCAGTGTTTATAACTCAGGAGTTGACAGACCAGCGATTGAGTCCACAGTAGGGTGCTAGGAAGGGCAGGCATTCAGCTCTTATTATCTCAGCCACACTCTGTCCGTGTTCACCCCCATATTGGGAACTAATAGTGACGCATAAAGCGAGGATTATATCTATAGATTTCAACTGCAGTAGTTTCTGCTACCTTGTTAGTATTGCTATTATACATTGACTGTATATATATATATATATATATATATATATATATATATATATATATATATATATATATATATATATATATATATATATATATATATATATATAAGAGAGAGAGAGAGAGAGAGAGAGAGAGAGAGAGAGAGAGAGAGAGAGAGAGAGAGAGAGAGAGAGAGAGAGAGAGAGAGAGAGAGAGAGAGAGAGAGAGAGCAATAAGTTTTACTGAATTTAATATACTTAATCTGTTAAAATATGGGCAGTTTATTGTAATTATAAAACGTGACACATTTCAAAGCTGGCCTGTTCTAAACAGGCAACTCCTGAGTGCAAAAATATTAGTACATTATTATTTGTTTATATATATATATATATATATATATATATATATATATATATATATATATATATATATATATATATATATATATATATATACCATTACAGTCCCAAAATGAGTCATATTTTCAATTATACAAAATGAAAAAATTTATTAGTATAAAATTGTAAACTTTCACCTGTGTGTGGCAGCAAGAAAACCTAAAGTATAAAAGTAAAATATCAATAAAGAATAAGACAGCATTCAGCCTCTAAGGCTTTCATTGGCCTTTTTCATGCCTAGAAGTAACTTCAGTTAATAAATGTAAATGAACTCGCTTCAGGCTTAGTTTAAGGTATTTTCAGATGTATGGTGTATTTTGTAGCTCTCCCCTGTGACATTATGACATAGCTCCACCATCCAAGGCTGTATGCTTTAAAAGTGGGTAGTTTCAGTCTTTATTTGTGCAATTCTGGTAATTTTATAGCTCCTGTGATGTAATCGCCTACAATAAAAACATTTTCTTTTTCCAGCCATCTTTTCTTTTCAAACGTGTAACACTCAACTATTTAGTAAACTTTCAATCACACAATCTAACACTTTCATTTTGAGATGAATTTAGCGTAAAGTAATTTATTTTATTAATAATAATAATATATATATAGATATATAGTAATCCCTAGCTATATCGCGGTTAACCTATCACAGATTCAGTGCATCGTGGTTTTTTTGGCGAGTTTTTTTCTGGGTATACAGTATGCGAAAATATTAAAAAAAAATCTAAATTTTCAGTATTTTAATTATTTTATTGAAAGCAAAAATTTTCATTATTTTATTGACACAAAAATGTATTTCCAAGCCTAAGAATAGTAAAACAATAAGAAATAGTAAAAAAAAACATAAATTTGAACATGTAACTCTGCACCATAGAAAGTACGATACCGGTATCAGCGTTTCGGAAAACCCAAAGGGTCACACCTTCGTGAGCTAGCATATATTAAAATTTCCAGTAGTTTCATTATTTTATTGATAAAAAATATGTATTTCTTAGCCTAAGAATAATAAAACAGTAAAAAACATAAATAATCACAGTATTACACCATGTAAAATAAGATACCGGTATCAGCGTTTCAGAAAACGAAATGGGTCGCACCTACGTGAGCTAGTACATATTGAAATTTTCATTATTTTATTGATAAAATAATTATTTCCTAGCTTAAGAGTAATAAAACAGTAAAAAATAGTAAAAAACAAATTTAAACATATGCACTCACAGTATTGCACCATGTGAAATACTGTACTATAGCGTACACTGTACTGGCGTCTTGGAAAACGCAAAGGTTCGCACCTACGTGAGATAGTTCATGGAATGCTATTGGCTGAAAGGGTGGGAGATGACGAATCACAGAATTGTTTTTCTGTATGTTCTGTATCATGGGGTCTTATTGGCGTTTTGATTGAAGTTTGGTTCTCCCACCATCTTCCATTGTCTCGCCTCACTAGTTCAGTCTAACTGACATGTGCGCAGTTCACGTTATGCTTATTAATATGTTATGCTTCAGGGGTTGGGTTCTTTCGATATCAGTCTCCTATGCTTCAAAAGGCCCCTCTTTAATTTCAAGCGGCACTTGCAGATCTTCTTTAACGTGTGATTTACAAGAGATTTCCTCTACTGGGGGAGCATCAGTATCATTTCCTTTGCCTTAACAGACTCCTCTTTAATTCCAAGCGGCTTCTGCAGATCTTCTTTAACGTGTGATTTACAAGAGATTTCCTCTACTGGGGGAGCATCAGTATCGTTTCCTTTGCCTCAACAGACTCCTCTTTAATTCAAGCGGCTTCTGTATATATTCTTTAACGTGTGATTTAAAAGAGATTTCCTCTACTGGGGGAGCAATAGTGTCATTTTCACAGTTTTCAATGCCATCCACCTCCATCATAGAAGGAGAAGGAACACAACTGGTTTCTGAACACTGACCTGAATTGAGAGCAGTTTGTACAAAGTCCAAAGTACTATTGTATTTCAAAACATCACTGATAGGATACTTGGCCTCTCCAATTCAATATTTTTCATAATGATCAAGGGTTTTCTTATGTACTGTATATTCAATTCACTTCGTAACTGAGCCACGAGGAAATCGAAGAACCTGGTCTTACACTTGAACGTCTGGCAGTCCTGTATGAACATGTGAAAGCACTCCAACAACTCTCACAAGAACATGATGATTATATGGTTCGTTCGGTGACCTTCTGCAACCTTCTCGACGATGCCATGTGATTACCGCCTCATTCATGGTAAGTTTACCTATCACTTTCATATACAAAAAAGGTGTAAATTTATGCTTGCACGCTGTTATTAATAAAGTAAAGGGTGGTTTGTTTACAGTACAGGGAGGGTTTATACAGTAAACGTAAAAATAAATGTAAAATACCTATGTACATATAGGGTGATCCTACTTCACAGAAATTCACCTATCGTCGTCGGTCCCGGAACCGAACCCCCGCGATAAACGAGGGATCACTGTATATATATATATATATATATATATATATATATATATATATATATATATATATATATATATATATATATATATATATATATAAACCCAGCCACTGAGGGGCAAGCCAGCCTCAACTTGGTGCCGGTCCCAAACCAGGGTAAATGGGGAGGGTTGGCGGCAAGAAGGGCATCCGGCCATAAAAAAATTTGCCAAAACCAAAATATGGCCAGTACAGATAACGAGAATAGTCACCATACTAGGGCATTCTCCTTAGGCGACGAGTTGGGGCTTTGCCTGACCCCTCCGGAAAGACAGCAAGGGCTACCCAGTCATGGGAGGGCTGGGTTAAAGAGGTAAGCTCGAGGGAGAGTGTCAGATGAGGTGCTGCGTGTGGGCACTCTTAAAGTGGGGACGATGACCGGGATGGGGAGAGAATTGGTGGACCTGATGGAGAGGAGGAGAATTGGAGTGCTGTGTGTGCAGGAGACCAGGTGGAAAGAAAATAAGGCAAGTGAACTGGGTGAGGGTTGCAAATTGTTCTATAGTGGAGCAAATGAGGAAGGGAGGAATGGTGTAGGAATAATACTATCCAAAGACCTGAAGGAAAGCTTACTTGGTTTATGCTCTTTGCAGATGACATTTTACTGTGTAGCAACAGACGAGAGGTAGTGGAGAAGCTTGAGGAGTGGAGAAGAGTGATGGAGGTTAGAGGACTGAGAATCAGTAGGAAGAAGACAGAGTACTTGAGGTTGAGAGATGATGAGGATGGGGAGGTCAATTTGCAGGGGGAGGTGTTGAGAAGGTGAAAAGTTCAAGTATTTGGGATCAAGAGTAGCAGAGGATGGTGACCTAGAGTCAGAAATAACCCACAGAATACAAGCGGGATGGAAGAACTGGAAGAAAGTGTCTGGGGTGCTGCGACAGGAGAATATGGATTAAGTTGAGGGGTAAAGTGCATAAGTCAGTTGTGAGACCTGCAATGATGTATGGAGCAGAGGCATGGCCAATAAAAAAGGACAGGTACGATAAGTATCACTAAGTCTAAAATGGAACCGATCAGGAGACGGGAAGATACGAGCTTTGGGCTCTTTCCCGTAAACACAATTAGGTAATCACAAGAGACAAAACTGGATGTGGCAGAGATGAGCATGTTGAGATGGATGTATGGGGTGACAAAAAGCGATAAAATCATAATGAGGTAATTAGAGGTACCTTAAAAGTAAGAGAAATATCGGATAAGATACAAGAAAGTAAACTAAGATGGTATGGTTATGTCGTTAGGAGGGATGAACAGTATGTTGGGAGGAGGGTAATGGAAATGGATATACAGGGTAGGAGAGGGAGGGGGAGACCAAAGCATAGGTTGTTGGATTGCATCAATGACAACCTGAGGTCTAAAGGTTTGTTGGGTGATGAGGTATGGGACAGAAACATATGGAGAATGCTGGCCAAAAACATCGACCCCAAATAAAACTGGGAAAAGATGTAGACGAAGAAGAAGAATATATATATATATATATATATATATATATATATATATATATATATATATATATATATATATATATATATATATATATATATATATATATATATATATATATATATATATATATATATATATATTTTATTTATTTTTTTTTTTTTTATTAATTTTTTTTTTTATGAGTGTGACACGGGGACAGGCAAAAACTGTCATCATCAACAAAGGCCAGGGCATGAGAAAACACCAAGATGAAGGAAAAGAAAAAGGCTAAGGACAAGGCAGAGATTAGGTAATGTTACACAAAGGAAAATGACAGACAGAAAAAATAGTCAAGTACAGAGGACCTAGAGATAAGGAGGATTATTGTTTCATCTTTGCCTTGTAGTTGGAAAATATTGAGATTCGAAGAAAGTGTATTTACCTAATTAAGTTCAAGGGAAAATCTTGTGCTCCTAACTCCCCCCCCCCTCATTTTTCTTTACTATGCAATTTACCATATCCTTTCTTAAACCTAAAAATGAAGTTTCCTCACATAGCAAATTTAAATTATCAAGTAATCTTGTAATAGGAACTACTTTCTTATGTCTTGCAATATTTCTATTTGTGTGCAGTTCTTACTGCAGTTGAATAGTTGTCTGTGAATACCAGCTTGTTACATGGTATGGCCCAAAACTGAAAGTTGATGTTGCTTACCGTCTTATGTGTCACTATTAATCTCCACAATGAGGTTAGACACAGACAGTTTGGAACTGGGAGATTAAGGCTGAATGACCTTCCTAACTTCCCGCATTGGGCTGGATTGCAAGTATGATACCTCCTGGGTTGAGTGCCTTAACCACTGTGCCACCTCATATGCCATAATATGAAAATTTAAGCTTGTTTGTAGAACCTTAGATATTTTTTTATGAAGACACAGAAGCTTGTTGCAGTACATGGCCTAATTTAGCCTACATATGATTAAAGGCTTTTGTTAATTGTATTTTGGGCCTGCTTTCAAGAGTGAGAGTGAAAGAAATAGGAATGAGTGAAGAAACACTGTGCATAGGTGGCAGGGGCCAAAGGAATTTCTCGCTTTTGTTAGCAAGGTAAGCAAGGATGGTGGGTGTGAGGAGGTTGCCATGAGATGATGTGTTGGGGTAAGCCAGCAGGGGCTGTCAGGCTTACAGCAGAATATTCTTACCTGCTTACCCTGTGGATTACCCAAGCCATATTATTGAGAGGGTTTTGTAATTTTCATCCTATAATTGCTGAGGGAAGGTTATTATTATTATTATTATTATTATTATTATTATTATTATTATTATTATTATTATTATTATTATTATTATTATATTTCTTCTTATATACTGATTAATGTTAATTACTTATATGGCACCAAGTCGTCTCCAACATTTGAAGTGAAACTATTTTGATATTCTTCCTGTACCTGATGCTATTAAGGTGAGGAATAACCTTTTGCTCTGTTTATGTTAAGGAAGTTTGTTTGAAGTCTGAAGTATTTTACCACATATGGTGTTATTTTGGAATTATTACTTATTTGTCACTGTGAAAACTGTGGTAGCATATTAGTTAAAACACTAGACTCAGGGGGTGACAGACCCACGAATGAGCCAACCGCAGGGCGTTAGCATTGGCATCCAGCCCTAATTCCTCAGCTCTAATCTGTATGTAACCACTTCATATAGAGGACTAATAGTGACACACAACACATGGTCATTTATCATTATAAACAAACTTTTTTTTAAGCTTTTTACATTCATTTATTCTCTGCAGGCATTCTGCATTGTTAGTTCAAGGAACTGAGTCATATTTAATCCTTTAATATTTAGATCTAAATGGCAGAAATGTAAAAAAAAAAAAACTTTTTTCAATTATACACCTTTGATGAAAAATATCTCTGTGGGACAAAGAGCAAATAGCTTTCATTTTAGCCATTACTTTGTTTCCTGTTTTGTGTGGCAGTATTAATTCTCATTATGAGAGTGGCTACGGGTTGGAGCTGGAGAATTGAGATTGGAGAGAAGTGAAAGCTTTATGTTTTGCAGGTATTCCTTAATCATATTACTTTGTGGATTTTTATTTTATTATTTGGCAGATAGTTAGGGAATCACTTTCAAAAAGGTATGTAGCACCTCTAGGATGCATATTACATAAAATATGACAGAACTAAGTTGCCTTGAGCCAGACATATATGCCGTAATTTTTGAAGTAACCAGCATGAATAATTGATATTGTTTTGCAGGAAACCTATGCAGAGCTTTATATTCTGATAACTTAGTAAGTGCATATATTTATATCTATACTGAGTCATTTTTACCCCGACCAGGACATGAACCTAGGACACTAATTACTGTGCCAAGGCACTACCAAATATACCACAAAATCAATAATTCCCCTTTTAACGGGGTGGCTGAGTTAGAGTAAAATGCTTGATATTTTGCAGGAGGACAATACAAAGGAGGGGATTCCCAGTCCACTTGCTCCCACTTATGTAGTTGACTTTCATGGAGTGCAGGAGAACACGTAGTCTTGCCTCTCTAGCAGAAAATGCATTTACACTATTGCTGAAGGAATGTGATATCTGTATATACACACTAATATGCCAACTGTACATATTTTTTTTATTTACTGTGTTACATAGGGTAAACGTGTTGTTTTTTCAATTACAATAACTATTTCTGAATCACTTTCAATGTTGAGCCTTTATTTTGGAATCTGAAATAATAGTTCCGTTATATATTATTAGAATTCATATAGTACTGTGTGTAGGAAGTGGTGTTGGCATTTACATATTAAAGAGTGGTAATATTACATTTGAAAATGAAATATTGATTTATTATGAGATAATGTTAGGTACCACTTGTAGACTTTATATAAAACAGAAAAACTTTGCAAGTACCAAAGAGGTAAATTCGCAAACCATTGTGTGACTGATTATTGTACATGTTGGAATAGTAAAAAATTGCATAATCTCTTAATAATTGGCTAAAACCCCACAAGATTATTTATATGAATAAAGAGATATTGCCCATAATTTTTCTCTTCATAATTTGAAATGTTGAATAACATAGATTTTACACGTGAATATTTTACCTCTAAATCAGTTGACTGAAATCCTACATTATCATACACATAGCGGAAAGTGCCGGTATGGAATGATGTATTCATTGCCGTTTGCCTGTCTTGTCTTTCCTTCCGGACAGCCGCAGGACAGAAGTCTTGAGAGGGTTCAGTGAGGTCCTTACATTTTTTTGCCCTATAGCATGCAAATAGCATGCCTATAGGAATACAGCCAAAGGAACTGAGACAGAGGCACCACCCAAGTATTTGAATATGATTGGGGAACGTGTAATTTCCCCAGTACGCTGGTACAAAAAAGTAAATGGAGAAGAACACGATGACCTGTGTATGAAAGTATTTCCATACAGATTTTGCATATGTAAGAGATACTCTTTGTAGATTAAAAATTATTGTACACCTTCACTGGCACCACAACACTTCATACACTCCTTGAGAGGTCTCTAGGAGAGCCCAGGATCGGCAGTAATCTTCCTTAGCGACTTGAGGCTGTACAGGGAGCTCAGGGAATAACAACAACTGTATGAATATTCTGCTATCTCAACAGGTAATATGGCCCTTGTTATCACTTTAGTTCTTACTACTGAAATTGATATATACATATGTATGGCCCCATTCCCCCTTGTAAGTCGGTGGTCGAGCCAAGAAACACGAATTCACCCCGATCCACGCACACCTCAACTATTCCTCTTAGCTCCTTGGGGATAAAGGGTTATCACATTTCCCCTGGGTAACCCACAAGGTTGGCAGGCAAGAATATTCTACAGTGAGGCCCGACAGTCTGAGCTGGTTTACCCCCACTTCTTCATTACATGGCAACTCCCCTCTCACCCGTCCATCACAGGTTGCTGAGCTAGCGGGTGTGAGAAATCCCTTTGGCCCGTGTCACCTCTTAACAATATTCCTATACTCATTCCTAGCTCTTGCACGCTCTCTTCCCGGCTCCTCTGACATTCCATGTGTATCCAACGCCCTTTTCACGCCATCCATCCATCTCATTCTAGGTCTTTCTCTTGGCCTAACTCCAACTACTTCTGCGCTTCACACTCTCCTCGCTATTCGTTCATCACTCATCCTTTCCATGTGTACAGTGCAACTCAATACTCTGTTATCTAACCTATCCAACACCTTTATATCAACACCTGTTCTCTGCCTGATTTTCTCATTTCTTACTCTATCTAGTCTACATACACCAATCACACTTCTCAAATACCTCAACTCCATTATATTTAACTTGTTCTTTTCATCCTCTCTTGCATTTCAAGTCTTTGCTCCATACAGTGCTGTTGGGACAGTCACACATTTATTATCCTTCTCTTTGCATTCATACCCAAATACCTGTTTCTCACTGCACTTTTCAACCCACCCTGACATTTACTCACTTCCTTCACTCTATGACTTACCTCTGCATCCACTTGCCCATTCCCTGATACCTGCAACCCCAGGTAATTTATTCCAAGCCTCTGTCTAATACTCTCATGTACTTCCCTAACCACTCCATCAATAAACAGATTAACAACCGAGGACACATTACATAACCTTGGCGTAATGCTACATTCCCCTCAAACCAATTGCTCATACCATTCCCGACTCACACATGCTCAATTGTTCATGTAAATCTCTCCACGGCATGCAACAAACTTCCACTTATTCCATACTGTTGCAACACACTCCACGACACCTCTCTATCAACCATGCCAGATACTTTTTCTAAATTCATAAAGGCTCAAAAAGTGTCCCTACCTTTAAGAATGTCTCACACTGTGCGCAGACAGAGTGCCGAAGGACAGAGTGTCGAAAGACAAAATGTTGAAAAGTCAAAGTTTCGAAAGGTTAGGTTATGTTAGATTCTTTTGACACTTGTCTTTCGACACTTTGACTTTCAACACTATCTTACTACCATCTCACACACCTGTCTTACCACAAACACCTGATCCACACATCCTCCTCCTATCCCGAACCCACACTGCTCCTCCCCAATTCGTTTCTCAGTACCTTTCCTAATCCTCTTGATTACCACTCCTCCATATACCTTACCAACTACACTCAAGCTAATTGTTTTAAAACTACTACACTCATACTTATCTTCTTTTCCTTTATAAAGTGGAACTATACATGCACTCCTCCAATCAACTGGGAGCCTCCCTTTCTTAGAACATATATTCAACAACTTTACCATTCATTCTACTAATGCCTCCCCACCTATAGACAAGCTTTCTACATGACTCCCATCTATTCAAGCTTTCATAGCTCTCGATGCCAAATGTACTTCCTATTTTGTTATTTCTCTATAGTTCTCATCTCCCAAAATTAGCATTCCCCATTAATTTCCCACAACCACGATGTGTGCCTCCCTATCATTTTCCTCATTTAGCAGTTCCTTGAAATACTCAGCCTATCTCTCTCTCAGCTTTATATCGTCTGTTAGCAATTGCCCATTTGCTCTTTTCACCCTCTTCTCCCTACAGACTCACCTTTCTGCACTCTCTTCACTTCCTTCCAAAACATCTTTTTATTCCTTTCAAAATTCTCAGACAAGCTCCTACAGCACCTTACATCTGCTTTTCTTTTTGCCTCCCTCACCACACGCTTTGCTAACCTCCTCTTTGCACTATGCCTTTCATATGCCTCTACATTACCTATTTGCACTCACCTCCACATTCCACCATTCAGTACCTTTCCATTTACTTTCACCTTTTAGTCTCCTTCCACACACAGCCTCTGCACACTTCATAACTTCCTCCTTGAAACAACTCCATTCTTCTTCCACACCCTCCTCCACTTCCTCTTTCACTACATTCCACACATTCCTCAGACTATCCTTATACTTACAGTCTATGTCTTTCTTATTCAGTTCGCTTACTTTTACCTCTCTTTCTCTCTCGTTTCTCCTTTTTTCCCACTTTTCTCCCACTCTCACTCAACTTTCCACTAAATAATGATCATATATTCCACCACTAGCTCCTCTCAGTACATTCACATCCAATACTCTTCAAAGCACCCTCCTGTCCACCACAACATAATCCATTAATGCTCTGTCCACTACTCTTCCATTATCTACTCTAATCCACATATACTTGTGCACATCCTTCTTTTTAAATACAGTATTGGCAATCAACATCTCCCTCTGAATACACATTTTTATCCTCTTCTATCCACTCTCATTCCCACTAGGTACTCCATACTTCCCAGTTACACTATCCGCTGGTTCTTTCCCTACTCTTGCATTTAAATTTCACATAAACACCACATTCACATTCATTCCCCAGTCTTCCTCACACTCGTTCAACTTCATTCAAAATTCTTCTCTATCTTCCTCACTTCTTTCACTCTCTGGGCCATCATATGTGTCACGAAAGCCCACCTCGCATCCCAGTCACATATTAACCATTTTGATTCACGATGATACTTCCTTCCATTCCACCACATAAACTCCCATAGTTCCAGTTATGAATATGGAATTTATTATGTGAGAATTTTATATAAAATTTTCAGTCATTTTATTGTCTGAGTAAATCATGCATTTTATCGTATAATTAATGGTTATGAGTAATTGTAGTATAAGACAAATTTTGCAATTAAAAATTCAGCTACATTTTCATTCTATCACTTTCTTCTATATGTATTTATTTCTCATCTTTACACAATCTGCGTGCTATTCTTGTGTCATTATTATCAACACTCAGAACTCAGAGTCTGTTGGTTTACTGTCTTCTTATTAAAAAGTAAAGTTCAGTGACGTTTTGGCATTGTGCATATTGCATACTATACTATATGTTGTCTGCAGTTTTGTGTCATTATTAATCCCCATTATGCTTTGTCTTGTACCTAGTCAAACTCTCTAACCACTGCACAGCCAAAGTCCCCAGAGTCTCCAAATGCTACATTAAACATCACTTTAAAATTAACTTTTTCTTGACCATAGCTGCATTGTACATTGTCCAAGCCTATTAATATGTTAGAATAATACAAGAAATGGAGAAGGATGTGGAAGTGAACTACAGTGTTAAGAAGATTCTGATCATGTTATATATAAGAAATTGATACTTTATTGTGTATGTTTGTAGGAGAATATCAATCAGATGAAACAGAAATGTGATGTGCTGTATTGATAAAGTTGCTGTATGATGGAGATAGATAACTGAATTGCAGAACTCCTGAGGGATCTTACTAGTGTGTTTATTACAGGGTCTGTTTCAAGGCAGACAAGAAATGCAGTATATGAGGGCAAGTTCGTTCCATCATTATAATGAAATTGTAAGTGTTATACCTTCTGTGAAAGTGATAGAAGAACAGTAATATGTTGGAGATGAGTTTCTTTTGAAAGCTGTCTGGAGTCACTTGGATTTATAGACAAGAAGAAAGTGTTCCACAGCAGTGTTCCACCGCTGTGGTGATTCCCTCCTAAAATAATGCTTATTAACTTGAGATACCTACCAGGAGTGACAGAGGTGTTGTTACAAGCCAAGTTATAGTCCAGTAGCATTTAATAGGAAAAGGTATATTGATACCCATCTCTTTAATGTTACCTAGAAACTTTCTGAAACCTGAAATGGTAGATTGCAAAATTAATACCAAGCAATATAAAAAATTGCTTTGAGAAAATGATGAGAAAAGAATCATATTCCCAGATGGATTAATTGAAAGAGAACTTTTTGTATAAAACTAGAGAATACTATGACAACATCAGTATTTGGGGTCTTGTAAAGATGAGGAACCCCCAGAACCTCATGCATAGTTAAATAAATCAGTAAATTGTTAGTTTAGGTTAGGTCACGCTAGATGACTTGCCTTTTTAATATGAATAACTAAAGAGCACCCTGGAATTATTTTACTTTAGAAGATCCAATATTTTTAATGTATCATATCTGTATTTTTAGCATTTTTTAAAAAGTAAATTCCTAAGGAAAATTACTTACCATAAAGATAATGGATACCAAACAAGTGAGTAATGGCGAGAATGATGACTGATAATCCAGCAGAGTACCAAAAGAATAGCTCAAACATTAGGATTCCTCCTTGGAGACACATCGTCAGTCCCAGCAGGAACATTCCAAAGCAAATAAGTGCAACAAAAAAAGGTTTCTTTGGTCTAAGGAATTCGAATTGGTCAAAGAAAGCTGTAGTCACTGTTTCAACCATGGAGAACTAGTGGATTAGGAATAAATTGAAAAGGAGGGGACATGTTAGTGCAATTTTATGAGTAGGACAGTAAATGGTTTTGTGCGAACTAATCAAACAAAGCTGGAATCACTGTTTCAACCATGGGAAACTAGTTGAAAATATGAAGACATGGAAAAGGATATAACAGTATATTTTATATGAATCGAGAAGTTGCTGTCTATAAAAACAGGAACACTGCAATAAGGGAGAAATCAAAGCTCTTCTTCCTCCATGCCTCTCACTTCTCTGCATTTTCATTGTTCTGTAACCTATAGGAGAAACGCAGTCACTAAATATATCTTACTTGAATTTCATCACTATATATTTTTCTCTCTTCCTTGAATGCGGCCTAATGTATACAGATATTTACCTGTTTTCCAGCACATACAGTATAGCATGAAAGAAGATAATATAATTTTTCAAGAATACTAAACTGGCATATAATTGTAATACCTGTGAGCTGAGTCCAATGTTTATTATCATGAAGAAAAAAAGGACTGACCAAAGTTGTGGTATGGGTAACAGTGCTAATGCAGCAGGGTACACAACAAACACTAGACCTGACCCTGAAGAAGCCACATCTTTGACTTCAACCCCAAGCTCGTGTGCCAAGAATCCCAGTATACTGAAGATTACAAATCCAGTGAAGATTGAAGTAGCGCTGTTTGAAATGCCAATGATGAAAGCATCTCTGAAGAGAGTACATAAAAGGAGATATGATACATCATAAAAAAAGCTATAATGTACTGTAACTTGTGAATTAATGAAGTAACAAGAGATTTCTGAAGGAAAACAAGTAGTGAGAGCAACAGAGTCATAAGGAGCAGGAGTGATTTGTATAATAAAGGGTAGAGCAGTGTTCAGAACAATTGACCCTGGAAGTTACAGAGTCATGATCGAACCCACCATGGGGAATAAGGAAGGGTATCCAGCTTCAATTCCACAGCTCCATCCTGTCTGTCTCCATCCATATAATGGGGATTAGTAGTGACACAATAGAGTAAACAACAACAACAACTAGCAAATTGAAACACTTCCAGTTGTTATCACTGCTGAAATATGTAAGAAAATGCCTAAGTGTTCTGCAACATACGTAGACATACCTCATGCAGTTATTGTTAAATTTATTGTAAGAAGACAGTGTAATGAGACTACCAAAGCACACTCCCATTGAATAGAAAATCTGGACAGCTGCATCGCTCCAGACCTCCACCTCCAGCAGACGACTGAGATCAGGTTTCAGGAGATAAAACTCAATACCCTGGTAAGCTCCTTCAAGAGTGATACCTGTATAATTGAAGAAGTGGAGCTAAACTAAGTTTCTGGGCTGGAAAAGTGTAGGGTTGTTATTCCTGCTTACTTACGTACGATATAGTTTCCAGAAAAAGATCCGTATGTTTCAAATTATTTAATACTTGCTTAATCGAAGATAATTTACGTATTATAGTAAAAATAATATAATGCTACACTGAAAATGTTGATAAGTAAAGAAATATTGTTTCCTCCCCTTTTTTTTAAGAAAATAATAATCCCCAAGTTATTCCTTGCACAGTAGTTGAAATAGTAATATTTATCTGTTTTATGACAATAATAGAATCAAACTTAAATGGATTATGCTATAAAGAGATTAAATGTTTTTACTGTCTCCATAACTCTTTAATGTTCCATTTTGTCTGGAACCCTGCAGTCCCTTCTTCACTGAATCGCTTACCTCTTGCAAATAGTATTACCAGAATGACATATGGAAAGGTAGCCGTGAAATAGACAACTTTTCCCAGGCTCTTGATACCCCTGTAGAGACTAGCTGCAACAAGAACCCAAGATAAGACCAGATACATCACTAGCTCCCAGCGTAAAGTGCCCATGTTTTCCCAGCTAATGTCATCAGATATACCCAACATTCGGTTTCTGCAACGTGAGAGTTGATATTTCAATTGCGTGGCCAAAAAAAAAGTGGCTATAAAGAGTGAGACACTTTATATTCACTTTTCTTCTTAGCCAGTCTTACGCCTGATTTTCATATGGGAAACTAACTGGGTTATTTTTTGTATTTTTTTTTTTAGATTTTTCCTCAGTCATTAAAATATTCCACTTTGTAGTTTACCTGGTTTGTTCACAGGAAAATTCTTCTCTGAAATCATGTTGTCTCGCTGAGAAAACTTAAAAGACTTCAAGCGAATAGAAATGTGGCTTATCTGTAATTTCTCTATAACTTTGTAAACAATGGTAGCCAACGAAACTGGTCCAAATGATAAGACCATGAAAAAATTTAGTGTATTATAAAAATCAGTAGATGCAGTGGCCATAATAACAGATAAATGCTTAGTGTACTATAAATGAATATTCTTAGTTTTCCAATATCGTCTTACTTAAAATAATCCTCACTTGGGGTGACTTTGGGCAACACTGAATCTGCAGACACAGCCCCGTGGGTAGGATGATGACAGTGCGTGATATTGTGGGCATGGAAGAGGGCCTCGCCACAGTACTCCTGAACTGTTAAGCAACTTCCATTTCGGTAAAATAGTGATTGGTTCCTGCAGAAGCTAGCTGCGGTTTCAGAATAGCAATCTAGAATATACAAGACAATGGAATAAACATATTTCCATTTGTAAAACTTCTTATTTGTAAAGAACTTCTATGATATAATTTCATTATTTTTTCATACATATGCAATATAATAATAATAATAATAATAATAATAATAATAATAATAATAATAATAATAATAATAATAATAATAATAATAATTGTGATGATGATGATTATACCTATTATCATAATCACCATGATGATTATTTTGGATGCCCTTCAAGCTATAGCAATAGAATGCTATTGAATGAAAATTATTTTTACCGCATTATTATTGTTATCATTATTATTATTTTTTATTATTATTTTTATTGTTGTTGTTGTTGTAGTTACCAATGCTCTTGTAGAACTCTTAAAAATACTCGTTGACATGAAATTATATAATTTATCTAGAGAAGAGTTTTAGAGAGAAACTATTTATTATAGAAATGATCACTTACCAACTGTATTGAAGTCATTGTCACAGTGTCCCCATGGCAAAACGCTGGTCAAGGAAGCAATGGTATAGAAAAGCGACCAGGCTATAATGACATTAAAATAGATGGCTGTTAGGAGCGCGATCATCACCATTCCCCAGCCAAGTCCTGCATGAAAGTATCAAGAAGAAAAATATATTATTTCCCTATGAAATGCTTGAGTTTAAGAGAGATAATATTAGCTCGTCATCACATTGAAGTTACAACCGATAAAAAGAAATAAATTAAATAGATGTATTTATCAAGTAAGGTAATGAATTAGCTGAATGATTGGCAGTAAATAATCATCATATATATAAACCTCATTTTTGACCCTTCTTCTCCCCTCCCGCCTCCAGATCTCTCCTCAGCATCCTTCACCCAACATATCCCTTATTCCTCTGCAGATCATGACCAAGCCACCTCACTCTCGCCTCACTCACCATGTAAATAATAATATTATTAATAATTTAATCCCTTTGTTTAAATGTGCATAGAGGTATGCAGTGTGCGCGTACAAGAGAGAATGGTAGCTAGTTTTTTGAACAGGATATTGGGTCCATCACACCACACACTCATGTCCTCCCTCGCCATATCCATATACTTCCTCTTTGACTTATCTCTTCCCATCCTGCCTGACAACTCCATCCTCTGGATCCTTCATCTAACACACTTTTTATCCCATTTCATCTACTGGCCAATTTACCTCACTCACCGTGTAAATAATTATGTGAATAACGAAAGCATGTCTTTAACAATATGTAGAGGTATGAAGAATGCACTTACCAGAGAGAACGGGTGCCAGTTTTTGGAACAGAATATTGGGTCCCAGGCTTATGTACTGCCCAATGGCCAATTCCATAAAGAATAAAGGTAATCCCGCACAAAACAGCATAATGAAGTAGGGAATCAAAAACGCAGCTAAAAAAAAAAAATATTTATTGGTTGATATGATGGACATTGTAAACATTGTACAGTATACCTTAAATAAGGGCTTTATTATTATTATTATTATTATTATTATTATTATTATTATTATTATTATTATTATTATTATTATTATTATTATTATTATCATTATTATTATTATTATTATCATTATTATTATTGTTATTATTGATGTTGTTGTAATAGATGAGCTAACATAAAAATGCCAGACTTCCATAATCATATTAGCAATTCTGGTGCCCCTTTCACACAGTAGCCTCTGAGGAATATTGTTGTTTATGGCCATATATATATATATATATATATATATATATATATATATATATATATATATATATATATATATATATATATATATATATATATACATATATATATATATATATATATATATATATATATATATATATATATATATATATATATGGTAGGGAAGTAGCCATTATAGAATACAACGAAAAAATATTTGAAGTACTTATTAATTTCGTGACCTTACCTGGTCACCTTCTCAAATTGTACTTTGAGAAGGTGACCAGGTAAGATCACAAAATTAATAAGTACTTCATATATTTTGTCTTTGTTTTCTTTAATGGGCATTTCCCTACCATTATAAAGTGGATGGTAACAGTTCAGTGTTATTCATATATATATATATATATATATATATATATATATATATATATATATATATATATATATATATATATATATATATATATATATATATATATATATATATATATATATATATATATAACCAAATAAGCACATTACATATGTGAAAACATGAATCATTTTTACCCCGACTAGGACTTGAACCTGGGACTTATTAGCACTAGTTGGTAGCGCCTTGGCTTAGTAATAATAAGTCCCAGGTTCAAGCCCCGGTCGGGGTAAAAATTATTCATATATATATATATATATATATATATATATATATATATATATATATATATATATATATATACACCTTATGGATGTAACGCCACAGCGGACAAAGAAAATTGCTCTTATCGGACAAACTTCATCTAAAAGGTGTTCACTAAGCTATCCTTCCTCCATTTCTCTCAGAACTTTGCTTTCCCCTTGTTATGTAGCCTATAGGAAAAACTGAATCAATAAAGACATCTTAATATGATGTTATCATCATATATATTATTATATATATATATATATATATATATATATATATATATATATATATATATATATATATATATATATATATATATATATATATATATATATATATATACATATATGAGGCCCCCCTTCCTTTAATTCTCTAGTTCATCCTGTTACCCAGACAGTATTTGTGCAAAAAAAAAAAAAATAACCTTAATAGTGCTAGGGGGCCGGCTAGCTCAGTGGAAGAGTAAGGAACGCTGGTTCAGTCCGGCTGCTGGGCGTTAAGAAGGGCATCTAGCCTTAATCCCCCATTTGTGTATACCCTCATTCAAATGAGAACTATTTATGACTCAAAACAGTGTAAAAAAAAAAAATAAGCCTTTACAGCTGCCTGTAACCCATATATAATTTTATATTGCTCCTATTTTTATCTTTCTGAATGAAAAAAAATGCCTATATTCATGACAGTCTTGAAGTATGTTACTGCTCTGCTTCAGAGTTTCTTGGCCTGTATTCTTTCAATTCATTGTTACCCTAAGCTTCCCTCTCCTTCCTATATGTGATTTCATAAGCAAACCAGCTGCGGCTGTCGGACTCACGGCAAAAAAAATTTGCCTACTTACTCTGTGGATGACCCAATGAGGATGTTGTGGGGGGAATTGTAGCAGTCCTTTATCCTCAAGGAGCTAAGAGGGATCATGCATAGATTAGCGACACCCAATACATCAATCCGCCTTCATAAATTGCTTGGTTAGTATAGGTTAGGTTAGGTATTAATCTAACCTAACAAATCACGGGCTATTAAATGTACTGGGGGTCACTAAGCTTTGCCTGATCCGCAAAGAGTAGTGATCGAGGAGCGTTTGGCTTATGTACGCTTTGACTTGGCCACCCCCTTTTACAAAGAGCATTGTCCCCAGTGTATATGTATGCGAAGTAATTGCAACTCACATCCTGAAACATGTCCCAGACTTCACCTCTCTGGTTATTCGAATTTATTGATATAAATAAATGCCTTTTTAATTCAAGAAGGATGGAACAGGAGTTATCTCATGATGATTCTCAAAGAATATTGACGATGATACTAAATCTTGGTTGTCTAAAGATAATGTACTAGACTTAGAATTAGGTAAAAACTCACCACCCCCAGAACATTAAATAACCCAGTAAGTTGTTATTCTAAGTCATATTAGGTTAGGTTAACCATTGAGCTAACTACTTACAGGGTTATGTAATGTTCTGGGGATGTCTAATCTTTACCTGATCCTGATTTTAATTCATCCCAGTCATGAGAACAGAACAGGGAATCATATTAAATTGGTTGTCTGTCTGGCAGTTCTGTTTAAAATTTAGGAGTATGTTTAAGAATAATCTTAGGATTCTTAAATAAACCCACAGATAAGAATCTCGTGTAATAAATTGTGTTTATTCTATGGCATGAATCAACTTTTGTCGTTATCAATAATATTTTTGAAACCTGAAACCCCGAAGCCAAAGTTGTTGACGAAATTTTTCGTTTGGAGTCGTTATGATTTCAGTATGCCATTGTCTATATTAGTGTGTTATGGTATGTGTGGATTTTACATTCTGGTGATGTTTGCTTTGAGTCGACTGTCTCTCTTACAAGGGGGATTGCACCCACTGTATATTTAAGTTATCTATCTATCTATCTATCTATGTCTATCTATCTATCTATCTATCTGTCTATCTATCTATCTATATATATATATATATATATATATATATATATATATATATATATATTATATATATATATATATGTTCCGGGTTTACCTCACGTACTCCCTTTTTCTACCAAGGGCTAGGACGGTTGCCTTTGTGCGAAGGACATGTTTTGGCAGATGTAATCGTTACCCTGAGTGCATGTCCTTACTAGCCTCAGACCGTGACGGGGCGCGAACCCTCGACATGACGCCTCAAAGTCGCGGACGCTACTGCTTGAGCCACGGTGACTACATATATATATATATATATATATATATATATATATATATATATATATATATATATATATATATATATATATATATATATAAAAGAGTCATATTACCCCTGAGGGGGGAGGTGACTGAGTCAGAGACAAATACCTTGACCCTCTGCGGGAAGAAAATACAGAGGAGTGGATTCCCAGTCCCTTCGCGCTGTTGCAATTAGTCGACTTTTACAATATGGAGGAAGTATTTTTGTCCCGTCTTCCCTCAGGGGGAACATATTTGTGACAGTTGTTCGTTTATAACTTACTGACACAGTGTCTACTTTTCCATTAGCAATAAAACTATATAAATTACTTAGTATAAATTTCAAGGCATGCCGTACCTCCCCCATTCTTGTAACACAGGTATGGGAACCTCCATACATTCCCATAGCCAATGGCATAGCCCAAGCAGGAAAGTAGAAACTCATATTTGTTGCTCCATGTCTCTCTACTTTGCTCGTCCTTTGGGATCTCTTGAATTTCCTCGACGATATCTTCTGTCTCTTTCCTTCCGACCGCATCTTCTGACATTTTCTTTGGGTTGATTCTTGCTCTTGGCTTCAGGGATTAAAGGAAAGAATGGATATATGATTAACATTCAACAAATAAATATATATTGAATATTTTTATTTAGAAAATTCATAGCTTGGAGATAAATTGTTTCATGATCTGTCCTTTTTTATATGGGGGACTCTTTCTGAGCTTGTCATACTTTTCAGAATTCTTAATATTTTCGGCAGTTTTGTGTCACGATCAGTCCCTATTCGAATGCGGGTTGATATAGGCAGGTTGGAGCTGGGGGATTAAGGCTAAATGCCTTTCCTAATGCCCCATAAAGGGCTCGAACCTGTGATAGTTAGGCTCATCCTTATTTGAACTGAAATTAAGGGTTTCTTTTATGGGGGCAGTGCTGTTGTGACCCCTCCCCATTTTTCATTGCAGTGTTTGTCATTTTTCTCAATTACTACCACTATCTATATTTTATAACGTGATACAGCTCCTTTTTTTTCAACTATAGGATCAGGTAAAGACTATCTACCCCCAGAACATTAAATCTTTTAGTTACTCTCGTCAGAGGTTGCCATATCAGATCAATCATCTCCATCTCACCTTATGCATGTGTCCATTCTTTTACAGCTCACACCCTTATGTCCTCCATCACTGTGGTGTTAATTACTGTAGTTATTGTTAGATATTAGTTATTGCCTGTGTTTTTGGTTTCTGATATGCTTTTATTTGGTTTTGTGTCACTGAGAGTAATAACCATGAGTGGTGTGGGGGTGGCGTGGTGATGGGAAAAGGGGGGTTTTCGTGCAAGAAGGTAATAGTGGGAATGAGATGAGAGACAGAGGAGTTATTGGAAGTCATGCTTCATTTTGTTGTTGTTGTTTTTTTATTACTCAGGTCGGTTTTTCTCGTTCATAGTGGACTCCTTGACACAGTGCTTTGTATCTTATTTTTCTGGGTCAGTATTCAGGGTAGTGAATTTTTTGTCCGTTTTCATTTCAAAAGCTATCTGAGCCACTGGTGTATATGGTGGAGAAGGGAAAATTTCATGCTGTAATACTGGAATCATATGATGGGAATGGCGTTGTTGCGTGGTTAAAGAAGGTAGAATTTAGTGACAAAATTGACAGATGTTAATGATTTGGCTAGCTTTATGCCTTTGCTACTAGAATGAGATGCATGCCTGTATCTGGAGATAGATGAATGGGATCAGTCAGATTTTGATGAGAACAAGAGTAGAGTGAAAGAAGATTTTGCACAGGGCATGTTTGATGCTTATGGGAGGTTTAAAAGGCTGTGGTGGTTAGGGGAACAAGTAGATGTATTTGCTAATGAAATAAGGAGGTTAGCTGGGTGGACTGAAGGAGGCTTGGAAAAATCTGTTAAGTTAGGGTTTGTGACTGGATTCTTGGACCGAATATCAGTGGAATTACAACAGAGAAAGGATATTGAGACAGTGGGTATGGACAATTTATTAGCTAGAGGTAGAGTATTGACAATAGGAGGAGAAAATAAAATACTGGCGGTAGCTAGTAAAGGATTGACTGCAGTGGAAAATCGGAAGACCTTACGACACCAGTGTGATATGCTGAATGGTAGAAAGGAAGAGACACGTGGGTTCAGGGGTAGATGTTTTACATGTGGCGGTTCGACATATGGCAAGAGAGTGTAAGGAGCCAAAACCAGACATCATCTGCTACTGATATGAAAAACTTGGACATTATTGCTAATCTCTGTAATCAGGACAACGATCAAGGGGGGCTATTGCACTGGAGGCAACCCTCTTGGTTCAGTAAGGTGCTTCCAAATATTTTGCCGGTGGTGGAGGTTTTGGTAGGTGGAAGAGTGGCAAGAACATTAGTGGAGTTTGGTGACTGTCAATGGAAGAAAAATTCCTAGAAGTGGCATTGAAATTACAGGGCTCCCTATTACGAGTTAGGGCCTTTGGTCTTAATACAGTTATTGATGGCACAGAGGTAGTATTGGGGATGGAGGGGATCAGTTAGTTTGGCAAAGTGTCATATAGGCATGGAAGAATGAATGTGTCTATGTTTTTGGTTTCTTTAATGCTTTTGTTTGGTTTTGTATCACCGATAGTAATAACCATGAGTGATGTGGTGGTGGTGTGTCGGTGGGAATAGGGGGGGGGGGTCATTGCTTAGAGGGTCGTGCTTGAAGGTTTTGGCGGGAGTGAAATGGGAGACAGAGGAGTTTTTGGAAGTCGTGCTGAAATTTGTCTGCCATTTTCATGGTCTGAGCTGGCTTGTTTTATTACACAGATCAGATTTCTTGTTCATATTGGACTTTTTGAAACTGATAAGTAACTTGAATTTTTCTGGTCCAGTTTTCATGAGGAATAGTGAATTTTCTGTCTTTTCATTTCAAAGTCACCACATTAAAAAAATCTCTTCTTTGGCATTCCTCTCCCCTCCGACCCAGCGGCTCCGTCCTCAACAGTCATCTCCCAACACAGTTCCTATCCCACCTCAGCACATGCCCAAACCATCTCAGTCTCGCCTCTCTCTCAAGCAGAATGAGTTTTAACTAATTAAAAAATAACTCCATGTCTGATGAGTCTTTTGGTCAAATATGTCGGAGACAATATGATGTTTTTAATTGAAACACAAATATTCTAACACCTATTAAATTTCTGAGACAGAATCATTTCTGAATCAATGCGGTTCACTCACTTCCAGCAGCTGTGTTGGAAATTTTAGTTGACTCTTTGTATTTTTGAGGGTCTAAACATAAGTCTAGTTTTGTTTTGATATGAAGGTAAATACTTAAAAAATAATAATAACCTGCTCGTATTTTATTAGATAATCTCTGTTAGCTCAGTCGTCACAAATAATGCATCAGTTGATGCGTTAGGTCCGATGGTTTTTGAATGTGGTGAGGGAGGACAAGAGGGTGTTTGTTGCATGATGGAGGAGGACGCACTGAGATAGGGTAATATGGAGACAACGAGCGAGGAAATATACTTGAATGTCGGATTATGTAAAAAAGGAAAATATGAATAGATGTGTATGGCTTATTATTTTTAACCACTTATAAACTGTTTTCCTTTTTGTATGTCGGCTACCCCCCAGTTAAAGGGGGAAACAGCCAAGGTATATATATATATATATATATATATATATATATATATATATATATATATATATATATATATATATATATATATATATAATAAAGAGAATAGATTCGGGTTACTCAAGTTCTGAATAATGTTCCTTTGCAGAGAATAGAACTAAATGGATGGATAGAAATTAAAGTAGGCCCTTTAGTAAATTTCGCATTAATCATTCAATATTGTGACTATTAACTTGTTTTATTATTATTATTATTATTATTATTATTATTATTATTATTAGTAGTAGTAGTAGTAGTAGTAGTAGTAGTAGTAGTAGTAGTAGTAGTAGTAGTAGTAGTAGAATAACGCTGCGATAACTACTGAGTAGAAATTAATATTTCCTCGCGACCAGAGTAAAAATAGATGCATAGAGTAATGAATTGAATAAAATAAATAGCAATTACTAAAGCCATTAGGTAGCACCACTTCACCTGATATTCTGCTGTTCCTTGTGCAGTGAGTGTCTGATAACTGATCAAGCTAGAGCGTTTCTCCAGAGTGAAGTTCTGTTTGTTAGTACATTGGTCTGCACGGTCAGACTTCCTCTTCTGCTTCAGGTCTTCTTATAATCTCTGTATTTTACAAAACATTTTAAAACTCAAAAGACGTTCATATTATGTTAGAGACTTAAGTTTGTTTTGGGATATTCTTGGCCTGCTCATTATTCCCAAGTCTAGGACATCAAGGGGAATTCATTGGCCAATGCAGTTTTTTTTTATTGTTTATTTATTTTGTATACCCCTGCTTATTATTATTATTATTATTATTATTATTATTATTATTATTATTATTATTATTATTATTATTATTATTATTATTAGTTTTTTGAAAATGGTATATATATATATATATATATATATATATATATATATATATATATATAGATATATATATATATATATAGTATATATATATATATATAGATATAGATATATATATATATATATATATATATATATATATATATATATATATATATATATATATATATATATATATATATATATATATATATATTATCATATAAATATCTCTATGAACTACTCCTCATGGGCGTTCCGTGACGTAGTTAGATGAATAAAGAACTGTTTGCCATGACTAAAATTGAAAAGACTTTCAAATGTTCCTTAATTATCGCAAAGAAATAATAAATGTTAACCATAAAATAAACAGACTGTATAGAATTAAAATATTAACTTTATAAATTTAGTATTTTATAAAAGTAATTAATGTTATTTGTTTTTATAAATGTATTTTAATAAAAATTGACAAAAGAAACAATCCCTCAGCTGCTTATGAGAGACTTTGTAAAACAGTTGGAATATTTTGACAGCGATAAAAATTCTGTCAACACCCAAACACGACGAGCGGCGAGCGTCATCAATTTCGGTTTTGTTGAAATTTCTCCAAAAATATGGACAGTAAAGGGCGGAAAATAGTTGTGTGTGACAATGGCACAGGGGTGAGATTTAGATTTGTTATTTTTGGCTAAATTGTCTTTTACTATTGGCAGTTTTTCCATTATTTAGGTACTTCGTGATGGTATCGAGGCATGTACTAATACCGGATATGTAATCTTATGATAAGGGTATTTTAGCTCCCCTTAGTACCATTAAATAAATTCTGTTATAAGTGTTTAACCCATTTTTTATATAGAATTAGGCTGTAAACCGCTAGGCCTAGGCAATATGCCTTTGACTAGGGTATCATATATAGCCAAGTATAGTGCTACATTATCTTAAATGCCCCTTATTATTTTTACTTCAGAAGTCATAAATTCAACTATCATTATGCCCATTATGGTTGTTTTTAAATCTAAACACCTAAACCAAAAGGGTTAAGATTCGTTCTATGCACCCTTTCAATAGCCTACCCTAGAAATCACCATTGCCAACGCTAAAATATTCCGCACTGCTAGATAAACACTCAGATTCACCCTATTAAGTTATATAAGTCATCAAATTTGGGTTAGGTTAGATTAATTGGTTTGGTTAGTTAGTTTAGGCCCTAACACAGAAAATAGTGATTTCCGACAAAAGAATGATCATATTATTTTTTCCGCATAGTTATGCGTTTACTTTCGCACTTTGAGTCAGATAAATTATCATGAAATGTATTTGAATATTAAGTTTGGTTTGGTTAGTTAGATTTGCTCTTTCCGAGTCAAAAAGATTTCCTCTTTGAAATGAATGTTTATAACTGTATACTGGGCGTTGAAAACTGCAGAAGCATTGTTGTGAGAACACTTGGTAGTTTTTTACTGTTGCACCCATCTTTTATGCTAATTAAGTAGGTTTCGATATTGTGGGATTTTTAGTGTGTTTTGAACAAAACGGACCTATAAAATCAGTGTAATTTACTTGCTTTAGATTAGGTCAGATTATGTCATGAATACCCTTTCCGACAATTGTAAAGTTCATATTCTTTCAAAACACATCGAAATATAGAAAAAAAAACGAATTTCACTTCCTAAGGGAGACGGACATAATCGTAAAGATTTACCGAACATGCGACTCATTAAGCGATATAGGTGTTTGAGTCCACCGCAGGGCATCACGAATGGCATTCTGCCTTACTTCCCCAGTTCCAGCGTATATGTGTCCACCCCTTTTGAATAGAGATTGAAAGTGGTATATGAAATCAGGAAAACGACTTGAGGGATGTATGCTGGGCACTACATTATCAGCAAAGTCATCTAACATTAGCTAATTACAGTACTATGCAATGTACATAGGAGAGGCGAGGTAATGTTTTTAGACTAGGCAGTGGAGTGGGAGGACAAGAGAGAAATATTTGGATGGCATGACAAGAGTTGTGCAAGGATATCTTAAGCCTGGTGGCACTCTACGATTGCCGAACCTCGAGTGGATATGGCATGTTGATGATAATGATGATTGCCCTTACACATAATTAACTTTCTCCATACTTCAACTAAATTATTTACATTATCACCTTCTTTTTTGAAGACCTGTTGCTTTGATTCTTTTGCTCTGGTTTTAGCCACCCTCTTCTGGGAATGTGGCAGCTTGCATATATTGTCATACTTGTATTTTAGTTTCATAATTTGGTAGCGCGGTGTTTAGAGTACTCATTTAGGGAATAACATACTTTATTCGAACCCACTGCTTGGGATTAGGAAGGGTATTCAGCCTTAATTCCCTATTTCCAACTTGTCTCTACACCTGTATTCATATTAGGATTAATGGTGACACAAAATAGAACAGCGTATAGAACACTTTTTCTGAGATACATATTAATATAATTTTAGTTTTTAATATACTTCAAACAAGAGAAGAAGAATAGTGTCATTCAAAACAGGAAATTTTTGTGAAATTATTTTTATATTTAATCTTGTGTATGCTCTTTATATATTTTATGTGTCTGATATTCTCTTGATTAGATATCTACATAGTGTAAAAGAGTTACTTGTACATATAATGCATACGGTACATGTATAATGGCTGGAATCCCATTCGTATGAGGGTGGCCAGGTCAGTACATACGCATTCGCCAGAAGTTAACTTGTATGGAGATTGTATTCTCGAGCTAGTACTTGCTTTCAAAGAGAAATTGGATCATGTAAGATGAGTAGCCTTCGTAACCCCATGTGACGTTAAATAAGCCTGCAATTTGTAAAAATTAATACCCTTAAACCATGCTGGGTTAGTCTTTTCTACAATATCCCTGAAATATTATGTATAGAGGACTTAAATTATGTCTTTTATTTATCCACCCTTGTTTGGCCTACATGCTGTAGGAGGCTACCTATGGGATATCCAGAGGGTTAAAAAACTGCTTTTGTGGTCTGGGAACATTAGAATGCATGTCTCTTGAAAAGTGAGTCACCCCCCACAACCCTATGAAAAATTGAATAACCCTGTAAATTGTTAAGTTAGGTTCGGTGATTTGCCTTGCCAATATGAATTACCCCAGAGCACCCTGGGGTTACTCTTCATTACAAGATCCAGTGCTTCTAAAAGTCATAGGGGAGCTTGCAAACCCTCCCCTAAAAATCTTTTGTTAGTGAAAAACTACTAGGATGTTTTATTACGTTTGTGTCGACCTGATGATTATATCATTCTACAAAAATGTGCAATGTATATTATTATTGTTTATTTCAGTTTGTTAAAGTGGGTTATGCGGGATGTAATTTTCCTGCGCATATTTTCCCTTCCATGGTTGGACGGCCAATTATCCGAGCAACAAATAAAATTGGAGACATTGAAGTAAAGGTAAGAGCTTTTTAAATGATGTATGGAAATTTTATTGAGCTGGACCATAGAGACAGCTCGATCCCATCACAGGGCATTAAGAAGGGTAACTTGCCTTAATTCCCTAGCTCTAGTCTGTGTCCACCCAGAGAATGGGGACTAGCAGTGACACATAAAATGATTTTTTTAAGCAGGACCTTTGTGACCATAAGTTTAATTTGTCATAATGATACGAAATTTCTTCAGCAATGAAGTCGATACATTTTGACCAGTTGTCAGAAGATTTTGAGAGTACAGTGTATGATGTATATGTTGCTGATACAATATATTTCATTAGCATATATTCACAAGCAATGTAAGCACTAAACTTATATGAGATTATAATATAGGCACATGAAGTTTTTTTTTTTAATATTGTATTTAATTTAGGTTAGGATATAGTAAGCTTAATATACAGATATCCAGAATTTAATTCCTTATTATCTGCACTGTCACAGGTTAATGTATATTGAGAGGAGTTCTGTTTTACTAATCAGTAGGTCATTTCCAACCACAAACTAGGGTACTAAGAGTGCTAGGGAGACAAGTGATCATTCTTTACACCTTAAACTATGAGAGGGCCTGGTATCTCAGTGGTAGAGTGTGCGAATCTGGAAGTGACCAATACGGGTACTATCCCACCACTGGGCATTCAGAAGGCATCCATCCATAACCCCCTTATAGCTCCAACATATGTGTCCACCCCCATTTGAATGGGGACTAATTGTGACATAAAATTATGCTCTTTACGTCTTAAATATATTTTTCCTTTCTTGAATCATTGTATGGTATCTTCACTCTACCATCTTATGCTGAATTCCAGTTTCATTGTAATAAACAATAAGGGCAAGAGTGATAGGTAAGAATTGAAAAATCTAATTTATTGTATGAGAAAACTTGTCTGTAGTGGGATTCAGGTTTCACTGACAAATAGTGATTAAGTCATGACCTGCTCAACTCAAGAAGTGACAAACCCTTAATCAACCCCACATTAGGGCATTAGGAAGGGCATCCAACCCTAATTCCCTTGTGTCGACGTGTGTATCCGCCCCATTTTGAATTTTCACGCATAAAACATTGGTGACACATGAAACACCAAACAAATGACTTTACACTTAATAGTCATTATGTATCATATTTGAATCAGTTTGTGTACGTGACAGTATAACTCTGCAATGGATGAACGCTAATTTTTATCCGTGATAAAATCTCTGTGCTTTATTGTGAATTTTAATTGTGTCAGTATTTATAAATACGAATGCAGTGCACATTTTTTTAAAGATTAACTTCTTGGAGTACATATAGAAATGAGCATTTAGAGTATGAAGTATACTTCTCTGGCTGTGTTTATAACAAGTAGAGTTTGGTATTTCAGAGGTCATTGTTATTCATCGTGTATTTATTTGTTCTTTGCAGAGTGCCAATGTTATACTATTGTGCATTAGCTTTGTAATGCTTAATATAATTATAACTTTTGATATGAGCATATATCTAATAAAACTTTCCCCAAATACTTTCACCTTATGCCAAAAATTTAATTTTTAAATGATGCCATGAGAGTACTCTACAAAAGTAGGTTAACCTGTTTTCTCCTATTTTTTAAAATTTCTAAGTCATGAACGTCAGTTTAAATCTTAAAATGCTCCTTGAGAGAATTTTTAGTAGTTGATTTGCCTGTCTTTTCCTTCTGTTCTTAACATTTTTTTGAAGTTATGAACATCAAGTTAAATTTAAAGATCCCAATGGAGTACTACTTTCCAAAAGTAGATTTACCTGATTTTCTTTCAGCTGTCTTTAAAATGTTTATGTTCTGAACGTAATTTCAGCGAATGATGCAGCAATTCATAGGGGTAAGCATAATAGTCATACCTCAGTAAGTTACGGTTTGAATCCCCTACCTGTTTGCTATAAAACGAGTGAATATTATTCATCGACTAGTAAAATTTTGGATATTTTTGGCAGTTCCTTGGATAACTGGTTGAATTTGATAGTTAATAATCATACCTCAGTAAATTATGGCTTGAATCCCTTACCTGTTTGCAACAAATCGAGTGGAAATTACTCTTCACAACTATAATATTGAGAATTTTTTGCAGTTCCTTGGATAGCTGGTTAGATATGATGGTCTATTAAGTCTTGTAGTGATCAGTATTTTCAATGTTTGACCTCCCAATTAGAGCTAGGCTATACGTTACATCTTTTGCTATACTGTATTGGAATCTAATAAGTTGGCTTGCACTGGTAATGGTTCGATAAGTACTTGGGCTTTTATTGACACCTGTATGCCGTGATTGATATTCAAAATATTCAATACTTAATATATTTTCAATATTTAATAGTGACAATATTCACAATATTCATTACGGACAAATATTTACAATATTTAATGCTGACAACATGCACAATATGCAATGCTGAATATTGACACTATTCAATACTGACAGCATTCACAGTTCAAAACTGACAATATTTACAATATTAATTGCTGACAGTGTTCACAATATTCAATGCTGACATTGTTCACAATATTCAGTACTGACAGTAATCACAGAAATACTGACAATGTTCCCGATATTCACAATATTCAATAATGACAATATGCTCAGTAATCATTGCTGACAATATTCATATTGTGCACTGACAACATACACAGTATTTAATACTGACAATATGAATGCAGACAATATTCACACAATAGTCAATACTGACAATATTCGCAATATTCAGTTCTGACAATATTCACATTATTCAATACTGAATATTTTTAGTATTCAATACTGACAATGTTGGAGACTACTGTGGTGTAGTGGTCAGGGTACTCAACTGCGGAGTCAGTAGGCCCGTAATTGTGACCTCAGTGGGACGATAGGAAAGTGGTATCCAATCCTATTCCCCAGCCACACTCTCTCAAGGCTCAGTTGTAGGATTGATCCCACTGATGGGCTGAAAAGCCTATCTGGGAGTAGAAACTTGCAAAAATTTTAATTTTGTGCTCAAACTTGATGTCATTATAATATGTATCATCAAAGACAGCAATTTTTTCCGTTATTCTAAAGTCATAAATGCATACGTATACAATGGCCACAAGTCCCCTTGTAAGGGTGGTGGTCAAGTCAAAACTCAGATTCACCAGAAGCTACTATACATCGATCACACCTCTCAGCTTCTTGGGGATAAAGGGCTACCACAAGTCTGTCCCACCACCCTGCTTTGGTTATCCACAGGGTAAGTGGGTAAGGTCCCTCAGCCATGAGGCCTGACAGCTGCAGCTAATGGCCCTCATGCTAAGGCTTACTTACTTAGTTGTAGTAAATAATATACTTTTCAGGAAAAATAATAATTTTTGATGACATAATGCTTTTTATCGTCACTAATTAATAAAAAACTTTAGAGAATGTTTATTGTTCTCGATTTTTCTTTAATGGCTGCTGTTTGTGATTGTTATAATTGATAAAGAAATGATGTTCTGAACAGTCATGCGCTGCATCGTGACTGTTTAATTTTATATCCTCTTGCTCCTCTACTTTCCACCATCTCAGTCAACACCGCAGCCTCCATCTCATGGCTTCTCATCACATGGCTAGAGGTTTCATAGAGCCTGCTCACACACTTTTGATAAACGGTTGATGAATTTAACAGTATTCTGTAGTAAGAGTACTTTATACAATTTATACTCCAAATCCTTCATTATACTGCTAGATATTTTCCATTAAATTGTGCAGTTCCAGACAAAGCAAGTGAGGAAAAATGGAGAAAAGTTATTTTCAGTACATCTCACCTGTTACTGGAAAGGCAGAAATGCTGTAAATGGGGTTGGTTGATGTATGATTAACACAAAAAGACTCTTCTTTTCATTTGGAAGGCTCATAGTAAAGACTTGGAAAGGACGAGACTACTTGTTCAAAGCATAATTTTATATAAGTTTTTGACAAGATAATATTTCCTTCCAAAAAAATGTCAGATAGGCAAAAACGAGATATTCGTGTTTGTTTAGGAAGAGGTTGAACTCAAGTTTTGCATGATCTACTATGCACTAATTTAGTGCTTTTTACATACCTCCGACAGTCATATTTATTGGAGCACAGGGTATCAATAAAGCAATTGTCCTGTTAGCCATATATTGGTTCAGTTAATTTTTAATCTGTAATGCTGTGGGCCCACATTGTACGCGATTTATAAAGAGCACCGGTTTTGAAAGTACTCATTCAGAATTTATTAAAAGAATTAAAGTTTGCAATATTTTATCCCCAATATATAATAACTTCAGTACTTTACTGTTTATCATATATGTAAACTGTATTAGATAAATTTTTTTGCATAAATATAAACTGTATTAGGTAAAATTTAAACACGGAATAGGTTATTTGCTAAGTATAAATACATGTATAAGGAATTTGGATGTTTGCAATGTTTTACTATATCATAAATTATATTAGCTAAAATTTAAGTATATTACCATAATCCACACATGATTTAAAGCATACGGTAGTTTGGGAATAGGTTATATGCAAAGCACATTGATACCTTATATTAGGCTCCTGGTTTTATATTGGCCTAAATGCACAAACTACAAAATGCCAGTAAGCATTTAAATTTTGCAACTTTGAAAGTTTGATATCTCATTAGCAGCTCATGTTATTCTGCTGTTGCAATTAAAAAAATCATAATAAGATGAGCCACTATTGAGATATCAAAGTTTTAAAGTTACAACACTTTAAAGGCATTTTGTAGTTTCGGTGCTTGGCCCAGTATAGAGCTAGCACCACATAATAGGTTCTCGAACGCATCCGGTTATATAATTACTCTTTGGGGTTGTAGAACCAATGAGGGAGCACGCAAGAGTGCATTGCATATTTTTGTTAAAATTAGCAGCTATAATTAAATTATCTATATTGCAAAGTCGTGATTTCTATTTTTGATAATGAATGTCTATAGTCAGTGTCTTGAATTTGTTTGTTTTTAACAGTGTTATTGTAACTGTGGTTTTCAGTGTTCCATTTTTTCTTGAAGTTAAATAACTGTTTGTTTTGTGCATTGCTGCTTGCAATGGAAGGAGTGGGCGCATTTTCCTGTAAGTAGTTTTGTGACCTCGTCCAGAATGCCCTTCTTTTGCACGCTCATTACCATTGTCCTTGCGTTATTTTGTTACTTTCCTCCTTTATTTTGTAAGAACTTTATTTGGGAAGTAATTTTCATATATTTTTACAAGCAATTTTCTTATTTCGTTGGTCTTTCCAGTTTTCAAGAAAATTATTTGGGTAGGAATTTTTTCTCTTCCACAAAATATCGAAAAGCAAAGTATGGTAAACTACGCAGTTTTTCCAAGTATTGTATTAAATTTAATGTGGATATCTTTATCCTGAAATTTTTATATTTGATATTTTAAGTTTATACTTACTAGCAGGGCTTATATTAATTACTAGTAGGCTTTTTAGGACTTATTTGTAGGCTTTTAATAAATTAGTAAGCCTTTTAGCAGTTACTAGTAGGCCTTTTAGCAATTATTAGTGGGCCATTTAGTAGTTACAAGTAATCCTTTTAGCAATTACTTGCAGACATTTTGTATTTACTAGTTGGCATTATAGAAGTTACTAGTAAACCTTTAAGAAACCTTTTAGTTACTATTAGACGATTTATTTGTTACTTTTATGCCTTTTAGTATTTAAATGTAGAAGGCCTTTTATTAGTTACTTATAGGCCTTTAAGTAGTTACCTAAGCCTTTTAGTAGTAACTTATCATAAGTGAGTGACAAGAACAGCCGGAAAAAGTTAGACTATAAATGAGACGGCTCTAGCAGGGGAAACAGTTTTGATTGGAAGAGAAGAAAGTAGAAAAGATAAAATTTTATAAAATGGTACTAGTCAGTATTGCAGAACTGGCATTATACCCCTTTAATTATAAAAATCAACATCAAAGTATGCTTAATAGAATTTTTTGTCCTTAGCTTAATTTTCTGCTTTATACTTCCACGGGTATGCTACTGACTTAATAGCTGCATATTTTTGTCCCTTTGGCAATATATATATATATATATATATATATATATATATATATATATATATATATATATATATATATATATATATATATATATATATATATATATATATATATATATATATATATATATATATATGTATATATATATATGTATATATATATATATATATATATATATATATATATATATATATATATATATATATATATATATATATATATATATATATATATATATATATATATATATATATTCGTCTTTTGTATATATATATATATATATATATATATATATATATATATATATATATATATATATATATATATATATATATATATATATATATATATATATATATATATATATATATATATATATATATATATATATATATATATATATATTCGTCTTTTGTATATATATATATATATATATATATATATATATATATATATATATATATATATATATATATATATATATTCGTCTTTTGTATATATATATATATATATATATATATATATATATATATATATATATATATATATATATATATATATATATATATATATATATATATACATACACACACACACAATATATATTCGTCTTTTGTATATATATATATATATATATATATATATATATATATATATATATATATATATATATATATATATATATATATATATATATATATATATATATATATATATATATATATATATATATATATATATATATATATATATATATATATATATATATATATATATATATATATATATTATATTCGTCCTTTGTATAAATTACCGTTAGTACTCCTTAACTACTAAGTAATTCCTGCCTGTCTTTCAGTTTCCAGCATATTAAAGATTAATGTATATGATGTAGTCTGTGTGCAGTATCTCTCTCCATTTTTATTATAGTTTTATCTTATTAAGTTGGATCCCTTTTTAGTGAAATTTTTTATTTATTATTTTGCATTTTTCTTGTGTTCTTCACTAGAAGTTAAATTTTTTATGGTTTTGCCATGTCCTCTTTTTAGTAATTAGGCAGACATACACCATATATCCTCACATATTGATCAAATCCGAAATCTTGAAAAAAGGAAGTTATCATATGCAAAATCATGGGGACATAGTAGGCATTGGTTAGAGTACTTGTCTTGGACAGAATTTCATTTTCAAACCCTCTGTTGGGGACTAGGAAGGTCTCCTCAGACTTAATTCCCAGCTCCAGGCCCGTCTGTGCCCACCTCCATTCCACTGGGGTTAATAGTGACAAAAACTGAAAAAAAAAAAAAAAGAAAGAAATAAGTTTCGAGGCATCAAAATTTTAACTATTGCAACGAATTTTGTTAGATCGTTTTTGGCATTAGAAATATAGAATAGTACATGTAAGAAGCAAGAGATAGTTATCATTTCATAAAACGTAAATTAATGATGACATTGTCATGAAAAGTTTAAAAATATAATATTGGGAGTTAATATGGTGTGTGCCCATATTGTTATTGTTCTTTCTGTGTTCATTGGCTTATTAGAGCCGTATTTATTATTTAAGTTAGAAATTAGCGTTTATTTGTCTTTTTGATAACATTTTATTGCTGTGATTATAAATTGAATAATAAATTCTCAGTGATGCATGAATACTTTAGTGTACGGCTTCAGTACCTCACTGCTTCGTCTTTACACCTGTAGGTCAAGCACCTCGAGAGTAAAATATGTTTGTACTCGTGTAGGTAGCTGTGTTTCATATTTAAAAATTTGATAAATTTCATGTTATTAAAATTCTAAACCACTGACAGGACCTCATGGTGGGTGACGAAGCCAGTAAACTACGATCGATGTTGGAGGTGACGTACCCGATGGAAAATGGAATTGTCAAGAACTGGGAGGATATGTGTCATGTTTGGGACTATACATTTGGGCCAGAGAAAATGGGGATTGATCCTCGTAATTGCAAGATTATGTTAACTGAACCACCCATGAACCCAACTAAAAACCGAGAAAAGATGTTGGAGGTAAAGCTTTCACTTCATTCGTCATAGTGTAGTTATCGGATTTGTATCTTGTAAATATGAACAAACCCCAGAGGTTAAATAACCTCTTAAAATGTTAGGTTAGGTGATTTGCCATGTAAATTTGAATAAATTTAGAGCACCCTGTGATTATTGCTTTTTACAAGATCCACAGATTCATCCTAGTAGTTTGATTATGAAACTTCTGAATTGCTAGTAATTATAGTTCCATCTCAATAGAGCCACTCTCCTTTAGATATTAGACTGTGTACCTGTTGAACCACTCATCTTCAGAAAAATTTTGAAATTTAGACCACTTTTGTAATCAACTGTACTTTTGCTTAATCATGAGATCAGGCAAATTTATACTTATCTTAAACCTCAAAAGAGAGAGAAAAAAATAATTATTTTCATTAAGCTGTTATATTAAAAAATAATGTTACGTATTGTTACAACAGTTTGGATGAAGTATGTCTTCAGTTCTGGAAGGCTGGCATTTCATTTTCAGTATTTTAGGTTTGATCTCGAATCAAGTGTAATGGTCAGATATTTAGGAACTTCAATTCCGAAGGTGAACATAATGCAGTGTATTTTTCTTTGATAATTTCGAGGGTGAATGTAATGCAGTGTAATATACTTTGTCTATTCTCTCATCCTGTCATATTATTGTTTATCATTCTCTTATTTCTGTCTTTTGGTGCCCAGGCCCTATTAAAGCAATTTTCTTTGACCAACTTTAGCATTTAATTACACTATATGTACGAAACCCATAATCTCGTATAAGGGGGTGGCTTTTTCAAAGCAGAAAACTTTTCCCATTATTAGATAGCAGGGATTAACCAGGAAAACTCAGTTCCTGGCTTTTAGAGATGGTTTGACTTGGTGTGTTTATTCCTTGCAAACTGTGAAGAGGACCAGGGCCACACACGTGGTCATTGCGCTCAACTTGGGAAGTTACGTATCCATATTCGAGCCCTCCAAAGGGCGATGAAGTGCATCCAGCCTTAATTCCCCTGCTCCAACCCATCTGTGCTCATCTCATTTCAAAACTGGATTGATAGTGGCATAAAGGAGCAAAAAATATCTGATATATGCTTTTTTGTTCTATACTAGACTTGACTTGCAAAATATAATCAAGACTTACTTGTCAAGTATGTTGTTACAATACCTTTTTTATATATATATATATATATATATATATATATATATATATATATATATATATATATATATATATATATATATATATATATATATATATATATATATATATATATATATATATATATATATATATATATATATATATATATATATATATGTGTGTGTGTGTGTGTGTGTGTGTGTGTGTGTGTGTAGAATTGTAGAATCTTGTAAAAACCCTTGGGTAGTTATGAGTTATTCATGTTAAGAGGCAAGTCACCTGACCGAACAATTTATGGAGTCATTTAGCTTTACTTGGGGTTCTAGAGGTTACTTTTCTGTAAAGAAATAGATTTTATTATATGAAATTAATAGGTTTGCTGATCCAGTTGTATAATTTTTCAGGTCATGTTTGAGAAATATGGATTTGCTGGAGCTTTTGTGGCCATACAGGCTGTCTTAACCCTTTATGCGCAGGGTCTCCAATCGGGTGTGGTTGTAGATTCAGGAGATGGTGTGACGCATATTTGTCCTGTATACGAAGGCTTTACACTTCCTCAGATCAGGTTAGTGATATGAAAGGATTATTGAAGTTAGGTTCTATTTAAAACATTTTACTGCCATTGCTTTAAATGTATTTTGCTGTAAGGTTGCAATTAAGAAATATTACTACCATTGCTTTTATTATAGGTTAATATAATTTATATCTTGCCTTAATTGCCGAGCTCCAATTTTTCCGTCCACCCCCATTCCAGTGGGGATTAACAGTTACATATAAAACAGAAAACAGTATATTGTGCTTCTGTTGTAATTAGAGATATCAAGAAAAGGGAATTACTTTTAATGTCTTGGGAAACATAAGGCTCCATATTAATGATAATTACATGAGTTAGGTAAAGTGGGAACTGCTGTAGTGCAGTGGTTAAAGAACTCAATACGGGAAGTGACAGACACTGTGTTCAAGCCCACTTTGGAGCAATAGGAAGGGCTTACAGCCTTATTTCTTTATTCCCAACTTCAACTTGGCTGTGTCTACACCCATATTGGGGACTAATTGTTACATAAAATGGTAAACAACAACAGCATAAACTTGATTTCTTCCCATACAATGATGAAATATCTCATTTTCCCTGTCTGATTTATTTCGGCAAGGACAAAATATCTCTTCAAAAAGTCATCATATAAAACTACGTTTTGGATAAGTATTCTTGTTCTCTCTGACTCTCCAAGGCAGAGATGAGAATTTTCACATTAATCATGCACCTACCAACCCCACTTAGAGCATTTTAGGCTCTATACTAACAGGTGAAACATATCAAAAATTACTTCTCTCTATTGTTTCTCTTAATTTGTTTGGAAAAAATTTCCCAGTAATGAGGGTAAAGAAATAATTTACTAGACTGATAAGAGAATCTGATATTTTCTTTTGTTTACAGACGATTAGACATTGCTGGTCGTGATATTACTGTGTACCTAATCAAGTTACTTCTGCTTAGAGGATATGCTTTCAATCATTCAGCTGACTTCGAGACCGTTCGTATGATGAAAGAGAAATTGTGCTATGTAGGTTACAATATTGAGCAGGAACAAAAGCTCGCAACTGAAACAACTGTTCTAGTAGAGAATTACCAACTACCGGATGGTAGAATTATCAAGGTAATTTATATACACTTCCACATTTTGTTAAGGGAGCTGCAGTAACTCATTGGTAGAATGCGCAAGTTGGGAACCCATTAACGTTGGTGTGATTCTTCTGTTAGGCATTAGAAGCGACTTCCAGCCCTAATCCCCCTTAAGTCTTCACCTTGTCTGCATCTACCCCCATTCAAATGGGAACTGATTTTTATGCATGAAACGTTGTAGCCACTATGGTAACTAATACACTGATGTGTTATTAAAAAAAATAATTTTAACATTGAAATAGATGCTCTCACTTGTTATTTTTTCCTGTTGTGTCCAGAATTTCTAAGAAAGTGAATATGAATGACACCTCTGGTTAAGAGGAAGAAAGAATTGCATGTGCATTTCATTTTGTAAGATTTGATAGGGAGAGAGAGAGAAGCAGTATTTCAGAAGTTTTATTCCAGCTACCACTGGGAAATGGCATGAATTGCCTACCTATGTTGTTGAGTCAGTGGAGCTTCAGAAATTTAAGCTAGGCACGAATGAATTATTAAGCAGACTTTGATTCTGAATCTTAATATTTTTGTAGAGTAATGCCTGTATTGAAATACTGAGATGTACCATTTTATATAATTTTATTTTTTCATATCTTCCCTTTTTCCATTTATTCACCAAGGTGCTTCCCCTGCTGGAGCCTTCTGGTTTATAGTCTTTGACTTTTGCCAGCGGAGCTTGTTGCTTGACTTGTGATGATGATACTAGTAATAATTCATAATGTAGCAGCCAGTTAAGAGGTTTTAAAGAGACTGTTACCAATTCATCAAATCCTCCTTCCCCAAGCATCCTACAGTAAACTGACTACTTACAGTTAACACCATAATATTAGCTTTCCTGCAATGTTTCATATGTATGATGACAAAAAAATTACCATTGGTTGTTCTTAATGGTATTTATCATTTCCATAAATATTGTATTCATTAAATTTTACAATTTTGATTAATTTAAATGGGGTTGGGGACCACTACAGCCTATCCGCTAGTGTGCTCAAATCTGGAGGTGATGGACCTGTGTTTGCGCCCCATGTTGGTTTATAGGAAGGGCATCTAGCCTTAATTCCCCAGCCACACTTTCTCAAGGATCAATTATCAGATGGATTCCACTGACAGGCTGAAAAACTTACTTGGGAGTGTATTTTTTTTTTTTTTTTTTTTTAACATTCAAGTGAAGATGAAATGCACAAGCATTGTGTTTTTTTAAGTATTGAAGTATATTTTTCTAATACAGGTTGGTGGTGAGCGATTTGAAGCACCAGAAGCTTTATTCCAGCCACATTTGATCAATGTTGAAGGTCAGGGCATTGCTGAACTATTGTTTGACACCATTCAGCGATGCGACATAGATATTAGACCTGAACTCTACAAGCATATTGTCTTATCTGGAGGTTCTACTATGTACCCAGGTCTTCCCTCTCGTCTGGAAAGAGAACTGAAACAGCTCTACTTAGAAAGAGTTTTAAAGGTATGTTACAAGTTTTGGACCAGGTAAAGATTAGGGACACATAGAATATTCTATAACCCTATAAATTTTAGGTTACTTTATACATTAACCTATCCTAGCCTAACATGACCTTACTTAATTTATGCTAACCTAAAAATATATTGGATTGTTTAATATTCTAGGTATTGCTAATCTTTACCTGAGTCACCCAAATTTCATATCATCAGATTTTAAAGTGATAACTACCTCCTCCTAGTTCTTCTGTCATATTGTCAACTAAATTGAGTGGAGCCAAGGGATTGCGAATCCCCTCCTTTGTATTTTCCTCTCTCAATAAAGTCAAGTTAAATTTGCTTATACTCAACCAACCCCCCTTATGAGGGGGATTATGGCTTTTGTGTATAGATAGATAGATAATTAATATATGTATAGTAAAATACTCGTTATTATAAGAAAAATATGGAAAAAATAACCTCTCATATGTGTAGATTCTTAATACTACAAAATCGGAGGAGCTTCCTTTTTTCACTCATTGTACAGCAGTATATACAAAGAGGATGAAGAATTACTCCATAGCTATTTTTAAATTGTCGTTGTTTGCCGTTTATGTGTCACTATTAATCCCCAAGTGAGTGGAGGTGGAAGTAGACAGGTTAGAACTAGGGACTTAAAGCTGGATGCCCTTCCCAATGGCCTGCTGTGAGCTCAAACACGGGACTGTCATTTCCCCGTTATGTTGATTATAAGGACTTTCATAATTAGGTTAGAGATGATTTACCAGTATGTAAAATAATTTCCATAGTTTGTATTACATTACACATTTTTTTTTATGAGTGTGATATCAGGACGGGCAAATGACTAATAAAATAAAGCTGCCCTCATCTATCTTTGATAGATATCACAATACCTTATTTCTTGAAAATTTCAGTCCTCACAGATGTATGTTAAAAACACTGAAATGAAGCTATACCCATTTAAAATATATTACTCTGCTTTCTGATTTATATGTGTCTTTCTAATTCTACACAAATGTCATAATACCCCTTAAAAGGGTGTATTGCGTTAAAGCAAATACTTAGCTCTCTGCAGGAGGAAAATACATGAGAGGGTATTCCCAGACCCTTAGCTCTGTCTCATAAGTCAACTTTTATGACACACAGGGGAGCACTGAAGAGATATTGTAAGGAATATATAATATTTTTTCTCTCGCGTGATTCCATTATTGGGCAGAGCTATTATGGATGTGACGACTGAAGTAAAAGCTCGAGTCAGCAACGGCTCTCTAATATTCCTCTTATCCTCAAGTGTTTGCTTTTTTATTGAAAGATCAGGGATTGCCAGGCTTCTACACTCCCGCCATGTGGATTGGCTGCAGTCCCCATGTTAGGGGGTGGCCTAGTCAAAGCACACTTTCACCAGTAGCTAATACACCCCAATTACCATGTAGTAGGTTGGCCCATGACACAGCCGCCCATTGCGATACTAAAGCTGAAGGTTTTTTTAACTTAAATAGGACTGTCCAGGACAGTTTGATGTTAGGTCTTCCTTCAGTTACGGCTCTTTTTCTATGCCCACATCAACACTGAATATTCTTGGATATTCATTATGCATCTCGTGATATCCCTTCACATCTGACAAGTCATTACTCTCCATTTCTGTTTCTTCTTACTTTATGTATTCTTCGTGCCCAGACCTGATGAGGGCTATTTTATTTTTTTGGTCCGTTTTGGTGTCACAATCATAAAAAAAAAAAAAAAAAATCACTCCTCTGATCTCCTTGGAGATAATGGGCTGCCACTATCCCACCCACCACCATGGTTAGGTCATCCAAAGGGTAAGTGGGGAAGGTACTTCTGCCGCAAAGCCTGAGAATCATATGTTTATATTCTCTGTACATTATGCAAGGCATTTTAGTGATGTGTGCTTTATCCATCATCACCAGGGATTTTTCTCATACTCAACCTCCTACTGTATGCAAGAAATACAATGTCCATATTTTTCCCTCCATTACAAGGAAAATCGTTTATTTTTAAAGGTACCTAGGTTCAAATACTGTTTTTGTGCAATATATTTGTTCACATTTATCATTACTCAGTTGAGATTACCTCATTTATCCCCAAAGAGCTAAGAGAAATGATTGAGGTTTATTATTTTGTGGGGAAGAATGTGTGCTGTGACTTTTTATATATATTGTGACACACATCAAACTTTTACTCCAATTAGGGCGATGCAGAGCGCCTGTCCAAATTAAAGATCCGCATTGAAGATCCACCCAGACGAAAAGACATGGTCTTCATCGGTGGAGCTGTTTTGGCAGATGTGATGAAAGACAGAGACAATTTTTGGATATCCCGGGAGGAATATCAAGAAAAAGGCGTTCAAGCAGCGTTAGAAAAACTCATGCCTGGTGGTGCTTCGTAAAGTAATAACATTAAAATTCGGTGTGTCCTTCGTAAGTGATTGATGTATTCTGAAGATTTGTCTCATTTTACTACATAAAGTTGAGATGTTTTTACCCATCTTAATCTCTAGCAGATTATATCAGGGTTTCAGCAACTAAAAGGAAAATTGATAATGCAGTGTGGCTCTTCTTAATTGCCAGTGGATTGTAAAAATGTCTTTTAAGTTTTCTTAAATGTCAGTGGATTATATCAGTGTTGCATCAGCTATAAGAAAAAAATAAGAATGTTTGGTAATATGCTGCATATTTCTGAGAAGGGATACATATCTACTGATCCCATCTGGTCTTTGATGTGCAAGGCTTATGTCCTTTAAACTACTCTCTACCTGCCATATGTATGAAATGCCTGTAACCTTTTACATATTTAATCATTTCTGCAGTAGATAGGTATCTCACCTTGGAACGTCAGTATGAAATGCTTGTAAGCTTTTCTGTATACTGTATAATCATTTCTGCCGTAGACAGGCTCCACATTGTAGTATATATTAGTAATATGCGACAAAACTTCCTGATTACAGTGCGAACTCAGTGGCCAAGTACATTAATTATATGCCACTGTAATTGTGGCTACTTAGTACTGTGTATCTTTTCATATACATTTGTCCAGAACAATCTGAGTAATGATTAATTTGACCATTCAGTTAATTTGATGTTTAATATAAGCACATCTAAAATATATAACGAAAATACTGCTATTGATTATTGTTAACAAAATGTAGTTGTGGCTTCCAGCATTTAACGAACT
>JAXCGZ010022646.1:37500-60000 GCA_037179515.1 Halocaridina rubra | reverse complement strand
TTCAAGCTATCTCCACCTCCGTTCAAATGGAGATTAATAGCGACGCCAAACATCTGGTCATATATATATATTGCTGATGTTTGATAACAGTCCCAAATTAATAAAACAGTCATGACCACTTAGATGTGTGAATCGATTGTTGTTTATGAGTGATGATTGACAGTCAAAGATATTTTTGGGCATGGTAAAATTTATGGATTTTTATGTTCCCGTTTTTTGTCATTTTTAATCCCCATTCAAATGGGGGGTGGACACGGGTCTGGTACAAAGTAATAATCGCATATTGTGGTATGATTGAATTGGTACATTCTGTGTCCATACATTTGTAAGGTAAAGATATGATGGGGATTAAAAAGTTTTTTTAATATATCAAGGAAAAAGTAAGAATTGCAGAATCAGCTTATTTGACTTAGCGATATAATATACTTTAGTATTCATAATTTTATCTATTGATGCTGTTAGAGCCATTGATATTTTGTGTAAACTATTTCATAGTTGTATAGAAGCTTACAGACTGTGGTTGAGAACCCCTCTTTCTTCTTCTTCATCATTTTTAACCCATTTCTGTATGGGATTGCCTATTTTTTGCTAGCTATTAATACCATTTCCTGTCTCTTATTCTGTTCCCTTAGCCCCTTATTCTGCTTATCACTTGCTATGCTATCCTTCTATTGTACCTTTGGCCTTCCTCTTCTGTGCTAGGGAACCCCACTCTACCAATATTAGGTGTAAGAACTGAAGTTTGACTGTTGATGGAGGTTAAATGGCTTGTAGAACATATCCCTATAAATTCTTATCTAAGCATTGCAATGTACTCATAATATTCATAAAAACGAAATTTTGGGTTGAAAAGGTTCTTTTTCTTTTAATAAATCAATAAATGTATAGACAACTCAGTTAGGTGTAATGTAGTGCATTATTTGATATTGGTATACCTTTTCATTGTAAAATTCATGCATGCAGACTACGTTAAACTAAATTTATAAAATTTGTACCCACACTTGGCAGAATTTACAAATGAAGGCATCTTTTATATGATGCGCCTAGTACTGTAGTGGGCTAAGTGCCAAAACAACAAAATGCCAGATAATATTCTTAAAGTTTGCAACCTTAAAACTTTGATATCACAGTAGCCTCCAATGCTATTTTGAGATTTTTGACCTTTTTGCAAGTATTCTTTTTAGCACATTTTTAACTTCAGACGTCTGTGATGGTCTAGCTACATGTGGGTATCTATAGGTGGATGACCATAGTACATGTAACCTGGTATAAAACTAAGCACCGTATATATGACATTGATAAGAGTTCGTTCACTTCTTCATTGATTTTGTTCAGTTTAATATGCCATCCAATGTGATTGGTTATGTTCTAAAAACATTCCATATTGATGCATTCTAAAACTTATATTTTGGTTGGTCCTGTATGTAAACACTTTTAATAGGATTATAGCAAGTTTGATCCACTTTCATTTTGTTCAAAATTAATTCACTTGTGTGCCGAACTATATGGAATCACAGTATTACTGCAGATAAAACTTGGCTTAATATTTTGATGATTATTTATTTTGCAGCAGCTATCCATCTGCATCCCATTTTTTGTCCAAAGTAGCAAGAGTTTCTAATTGCATGATAGAGTTGACATGGAAGGAAAGACTATTTTGATGCTTCAAAGATGCAAGTATTAAAATAAGGTGTAGAGTGACACATTATATGTCCGAGATATTTATTACAACCAATATTAAAGAATAGCATTGCCTAAACTTACTTCATAAACCTGATATCTGGTGTGAAAATTGCTCACTTTGAAATAATAAACATTATTACTGTATTTATTGAATATCAAAGATTGATCTGCTAAAACTGATTAGAGTATTAGAATTTTAAGTCCAGTCTTTTTTACGATTTAGCACCTCAGAAGCAGTATATTAGATTAAATTTTGTAAACCGAAGTCACCTATTATGGAAGTGGGTATAAATTGCCCAAAAATTTGCCGTTGCACTTTCAACACATCTTACCTGTTTTACCCATACATATACCACCTATTTTTGTTTAAATCACTACAAACGTCATTTGTAGAGCTTAAATCTGACAATTTTATGCCGATTTTGTTTTTTTTCTTATTTAAAATATAAATTCCCCATTTCCGTTTGTATATCATGTATTTACATACATAATGATTAAGTAATTTGATGTGTATTAGTTTTATGCCATGAAAACTTTAAATGTTTTTGGGTGATTGGATATTTATTGAGAGTTGTATTACTGTATTGCTCTTAGAGTTATCTTATCGGTTATGAATGTCACTGTATATAGAATTATCTGCTCATACAATGAAAAAAATTGTCTTACTATTTCGTAATGGCATAATGCATTTCTTTGGTTCCCCTAAATATCATGTAAATTTTAAAGGAAATGCTGATTTTTTTCAAATGTTGTGTGTAACTGAACTGATGTTTAACTGATTTAATGGTTAGCTTTATTCCTATATTAGAGATTTGAGAATTGAAAGAATTTAATTGTTACATCAGGGAAAAGTGTTTGTTGATTATGAATAAAATACTTGATTAATTTTATACTTTTCTGTTGTAATATTAAGTACAAATTACTTGGTAGAGGAATTTTTTCATTCTACTTGTAGGGACATGCTATTATACTTATAGATTAAGTTTTTCTTGCACACACTTATAATTTTCCAAAAAAGCGTCTTTATAAATAAGTTGTTTGTGTGTTGTAAGCTGCCTGGCCGAACAGCCTAGAGTCCCAAAAGAAGGCCAGTGCTGATCCCTGGCTTTTCCACCCATCTCTCAGAAAGTGTGTTTTGATGTCACATGTACTTGTTAGCAGTGCAGTCTCCCATAATGTGTTTAATTGTATGAGTTGATGTTTACATCCTGGACAGGAATTATTGAGAGAATTGTCCATCCTCTGCCGATAGGTCAGAGGGACTAAGTGGTACCCACACTGCAGCCTTGCCAGGTATTCTTTGTCATCACTGGGAAGCGAGGATTAGGAGAAGGGAAATTGGTAGGTTGTGTGTGCAGTTTTGTCATTAATTGACTGGATGGAATGACAAGTTAACCGAGTATGGATAGGTTTGCCGTGGCTGATTTGGGGTGGGCAAGTGGGAAGAGGTGACACTATTTGTGTAATGTAAGTTAGGTGTTATTATAATGTTTCTTGGTGTGTGTTAGGTATTCTTCCATGGTGTGTTGTGAGAGTAGTTGGTGTGAGGGAAGCTGTGGGGAGTCTTCATGTACCTTTCATGTTTAGATGGTCTTTGTCTTCTTGGTGTATGTGGTCTGTATATGTAGTAGCAGTGCAGCCTGTACTTATTTGTAGCACTTTGTTTTGTATAGTCTATAGGGTATTGTGGAGTGTTTTAGTGAGGATAGATGCCATAGTAGGGCTTGCATATTCCATCACTGAGAGCATATTTTGTTTGTATGATGTTGTAGTGGTTTCTTTATTGTGTTCATATGTCTTATGGGATAATGAACTGCGAGCATTAAGTCTTGATGTCTGTCTGTTTTTTATATTTTGTTGATATGACATTGATGTATATTATACAATGGATATTGGGTGTGTGTTAAGAGGATATTGTTTATGGTAAGGCGTGGAATGTGACGGTGTTCTGCTGTTTACGTTGTGCGGAGAGTAACTGTAAATATGGCTGGGGCTAATTGAAGTTTGTTTGGGGAGAATCATTCATGCAGTGTATCGAAGTAGGGCTGGAGGAAGACTGCAGCTGTGTTTTCGTTTTGATGTGGCCTTATGAGTTATTTTGTGAAGGAAGCTATTTGTACTTAGGGTGAGTACGGAGTGGGTAGATTGTGCATGTAAGGTTAAATAGTGCGGGTGACGAGACGGATCTATGAAGGACTCTGTAAAGTCTCTGATGATTGATAACTGAGGGGCAAGTGCACACCTGCCTGGGAGGTAGTTGGCCATTCATCAGTGTTATTATGCATGTTTGTGATGAAAATTTACTTGTGAGGTTATGGTGGGGGAAGGCATCAAAGGCTTCATTTATGTCTAATATGACGAGAAGTGTCTTGTGTGCTAGCATAGCTGAATTGATACTATCGCAAATCTTTGTGTCAGGTATGTAAAAAGGACGTTTGTGGAGTGTAGTGATCTGAATCCTTGTTGTAATGGAGCTACAGGGATGTGATGGGCAGTTTGTTGCATTATTGGTCGTTCAGTTACTGGAGGGTGTGCGTGCATGATAGTTTCATGGGATATGAAGAAATTAACGTGGGGTCTTTGTTGGAATTGGACATTGTGATAATGACACCATGCCTCCAAACTGTGAGTAACTGTAGTTTGATGTTAGTGAGTGCATACATGCTTTCTGGGCAAAGGTGTCTAAGGTGCATGTTGCTTATATTGTCAGGCCCACAGATAAGTATTTGATATTGTTGAGGATGTGCTTTGTCTGATGATTGGTGAAAGTTATATTGTCTGGCACTATCGCTTACATCTGATGACAGTCAGTTTTGACAGGTGAAAATGACCGGCATGAGAGAAATGGTTGATGAGAGTATGTGCCTGTTGTTTGTTTGAAGGTACCTTGTCAGTTTTTGTGATAATGTGATTTTATTGTCTTACTGTTGGATAGCATAATGATGCTTAGTATTTTGTTGTTTGTTGCTGTTTCTTTTGTTTCAGCATTTGCGGGTAAATATGCCAATTTAATGTTTGTTGTTCTAGTAATTTACTATTAATTTGTTTGAGCTTGTATTTGCTCTTTGAATTGTATTAGAAAGAAAAAAAATGTTGTTGTTGTGTCGTGTGTTGAGAGGAGTTAACTGCAGCCTCTTCCATATTCTTGTGCCCTGTAGGAGAAAGATCTTTGATGTACTGCATTAGTAGTCTTACCATTCGTATGCTGCAGACAAGTACCAAACTTAAGGTTGTATCGAGGAATTACAAATACATATACTTTAGGTGTACAAGATGCCTTTATTAATACTTGAAAAGTACGGAGAAGAGGCACTTTTAGTCACACTAAAGTGTACCATGTAGGAACATACTTTGTTGTTGGCGACCTGACAATGAACATTACAATTAGAATTGCTATGATGGTTGGATTTTATATTATACGAGTCTGCCTACACCCTCACAAATTTCTGCATGTGAAAAGTACATTGTGTATAAACAAAAATATCTAAAGAGATCTTTCAAAATTTTGGTTAAGCTGATAAGTCTTTTTTGTGTGAATATATATACTATACTTGAAAATATTTATACTGAAAACAGAAAGAATTTGTGGTGGTGTATCAGGTCACAGGTTTTTTACAGAGGTCTTGGCTGAAAAGCTACTAAACAGTAAATGTAATTACAACAGCAAATTTTAATGATTGAAACAAGTTATTAATCCCAGCTAAATACAAAATCTACATCGAATCTTAATCACATAAAAGTAAATTTTAAATATACTCCCATAAGTGCTTGGGAAAACAGGAGAGACATACCTAAATATTCCAAACTGAAGCATGGATTTAAACCTGATCAGTGGCAATGCAAATATTTTTCCTTACAAAAGCCGCAAACGAGTCGAGAAGATTTCGCTCAGGACCTCTGCCTCGGGGAGTCTGAGAGTGAGGTAAGATTTATTGTGTGTTCACATACAACAGTGTGTTACATCTGTAGTCTATTTTTAAAGTTCTTCATAAAAAGCAAAACGTACATTTAATGCCATTTTGTTACTGGCTAATAGTTTCAAGAGTCTGGTAGCAGCAGCAGCAGCAGCTCATTATATAAACACTTCAATATTTTGACATGTGACTATATTAACATTATTGAACCATGGATATTTCAATGATAGGTTTATATCTATACAAATCTAACAGGAAAAATCAGCCATGATCAAAATATCCAGGCAATGCCCAAAATACGTTAATATGCCACAGAAAACATGAACACAGCCTTTGTCCGCACCTGACACGGCTCGTGAGCAGCAGCATTGAGTTATTATAGTAACCATATATAAACAATTACATTTCTTTCAAATAATTAGAATGATAACTTTCTGCTTTAAAGAATAAAATAAAATTTCCTTAATTTCTTTTAATTTTTTGCAAATTATATGAAATTGTACTAGCATCATAAATTATGATATACTTTTAAACAGAACTTTGAAAATAACATTACAATATTCTGGTAAGAAAAACTTCAAATGTGAAATAATCTAAAGATTACCATTATAAGCAAGTCTACTTCGTATTCAAATGCCTTTTGGCACATGTCATGACCACACTACATACAATAAATAAAAACCGACACCTATTGAAAAATAATATCTGAGCAGTTAAGCACAAATAAAAGCGAAGGAAGATTTGGACACCACTTGCTTTTAATACGTCTTTTAAATGTGGAAATAGGTCACTGTATATAACATCGTACAATTATTAAGTAAATACATAATCTATTACGTCTAACACAACTTCTTTCTCTTATTTATTACAGTTCTGAAAATATCAACATGAGACTTATTTCCTCTGTTCTACCAGACACTTAAACTTTTTTTTTCTTAAGTTCTTGGATTAGTATACATACACTAAAAAGAAATGGGCTGCTACGGGCATGAGAATCAACACATGAATCGATGCTTAAAAATGAATTGTAACACAATATATCAGATTGAAATTACAAGGTCACAGAAGCAACATGAGATAGCAATGCGTATTATAAAGGAAAACTGAAAATAAAATATACACTTACACACTGGTTTTCCACACTGAGGAACCCAGGTGACCAACACAGACACAGGCATTATAAATATACTAGACACGGAGCTAGAATTATGGGGGCGGGTGCAGGTGGATGTGACTCAACTACAATGATGCCATCAATGAAACAATGGCAGATTTTTTTAATTTTGTTCTAGAGGGGAGGATAATGGGTGTGTGCATGTGCTTGTGTATGCAATCATACATATAGTAAAGTATATATACATACAGAAAAATTTAATTACAGTTGGTCAAATCCAGTAAACTGATACAGTCCTTTTAAAGATTGTTATTTGGTGCAAATTTGACAATGAAATAATTTTAAAAACATTTACATTAGCCAAGCCATTTTAAAGAAATGCCACTTAGGTAAACATAATTATCAGTTTCTTCACATATAACATACATTCCTATATGTGTATATTACACGTGTATAATACACATACGCTCTAAGGTTTGTAATACAATATATGATTCATATACTACATACACACACACATACACAAAAATACACACAAAATATTTGTTTATAATACATTTAATATTTATAGTTTTTCAAGAGGTCAAAAACGAAAAATCTAGATCCTTGATGTGGGGTTGTTCCTTGAGTCACTTCCTAGGCTGTCAACTAACTATTGTACATGTTTGGGAGCCATTGTAAGTCCTTGAACAACATACTCATCTGCAGATAATATGAGACATGTAATAATGACCCAACTAAAACGATCAAAAAGTTCTTTCTCTGCAGCTTCTTCACTGAAATTTAATATTCTTTAATTGTAAAGTATGCACTGTACCCAGCATATATCATAAGCATCTTTGTATAATTCAACAGTAATACGATGAAAGAAATTTAAATGCTGCTGCCATAAGAATATGTTATATAAAGAACTTACTGAGGCTGTCGATTGGTTTTGAACACATGGTGGAGGCACTGTAACGTCCTCGTATTAAGTGGAGTTTTTTGTTCTTCATGAGGGCGTCCCAAGAAGCTGTCGTCATAATAAAAACGAGTCCTATGTAATGACAGGGGTAGCGATTTATATAGATATATTGTATATATATAGACGTGACACTATTTCAACACACAAGTCACTGGGTGAGAACCTATTTGTTGCATAATGCAGTCCTGGTTATGGTTTATTTGCACATGATATTGTTAGGAAAAAAAAAAAAACATACTAAAAGTGGCTGTGTGTGGTCTTGAGCTTGTAACGAATGCAGATACTTGGACTGATCCGCATCGAATGATTTGTACACCATTACAGGAAAAACTAAGACATCAATAGGAACTTTTGCCAGTGCACTGCCGAGGAACATCACAACATAAACTGAATTGACGATAAACGTTGCCAAAAACACCTATGAGAATAATATTTTGAAATAACAAAGTCCTCCTACGTATGTTTAGGAAAGGAAGGAGAGACAATGAGGAACTACTTAGGGTCATCGTCATTATTATGACATTTTTGAGACTAAAAAAATATGATTTATAATGATCCTACTGATGTCCCAATTACCTGGATTAATGACAGCTTCTGGGAAGGCCCCATCAGCCTTAGGTTTAAACACTGGAGGGTTCGCTGTGGCTTATCCTCGGCATTCTATAGGTAAAGTCACACTTTACATAACTTTCAGCCTATCTTTTATAAATGGTTACTGGCTATGCCAGTGAATTAGTTTATCAATCAGAAAAATGTAAAAATTCATCTTCAACAATATTAAAATAGTGGTCAGGTCACACAAAAGTTGAATACATTTTTAAAATCAATGCACAGCATGTCCGATTGACGAGGGAAGAAAGTATGTTTTCTAGATTTTGCTAATTCTGGAAGTAAAATTAAATCATAACCTGTGAAAACTGCTATTGCAGTTACACCACTCGACATCAATGTTGCTAAACTGGTTTCATACTGACTACAATCTGCAGCTTTTGGATGACAACTGACTGATGATGCCACATGGCCTTCTGTTAATCTTGTTAAATGTCCTGTAACGACTGCAGAGAATGAAGTGGCTCTTGAGTGAAGGAAAAACAACAAGAATTCCAAGGAATATTATGACAAAGAAACGCATTCCATTCCCTTATGTATAGAGACGTCCAAAATGGATCCTGCAACACCTTATACAATACATACTCTTTTTTTAATTGGTAATCCCTTTCTAAATATGGCACAACAAATGCATCAACTACTAATGGTCTTCTCTAATATTTCAATAAAAAGAAAACGCAAAGTAAACTCAATTACGCTTGCTAGAGACGTATTGGGTTGTAAAATGAACTGCGAAACAAGAACTACTTAAAAACTTTTCCGAGTATAAGTAGGTTTGAAACAAAATCATTTATGAGTACTTGATCCCCATGTATTACAGGAACTTGGCAATTATATTCAAGAGAGAGGGCACATTGCCCGTCCGTCCACAATTTATCACAAATCGCAAGGCACTTTGACTCATCACCAGCTTACCACTACAGTATAGGGAAAAATTGAAAATACTCCCAGAATAAAAACAAGCAGTGATAATTATTACTCCAACATACAGGTATTACATTTATCTATGGCTAATTACATAATTAGACTACACACTGCAAGTGAAGTAACCCAAGTTAGTGCTTGATGATTTGAGGTGCCATATTTTACAAAATCTGAAATACCACTCTTCTTGTGAAAATAATAATAAAGACTTGAGACTGAATAACTAGAAAAAGGGTTAAATTTTTTATGCATTTGTAATGCATCAACCCTAAACTTTCCACAAAGTCATTATATGACCCAATTGGTAACAGATACAAGTAACCATTTTTAACAAAGAGGAATTCTATGGAATTCTCAGCCTAATACAGTACAAAGTATTTTCCCAGACAAAAGACGTAATTAGGGTTTATCATAACCTCATTTATACCTGATCCAACAAACTTTTTCTTGTTTAATTTTCACAATATCACAGACCAACAAGGTGTGCATGTGGTGTAGCTCCTCCTTACATGCTGTCCTTAGCCGCAGCTTGGCTGACCTTACATCACTAAAAACTTGCACTCTTTCAAGAGCCAAGGCTCAGTCAAATAAACCTAAATTCTCAGCCAGACATTGCTTCGTTCGGATTTCATGTGGTTCTTTCCCACTGACAGTCAAACATCAGCAAAGAGAAATGAAGTTAAATGGTATAAATGTGTCCTCTCATAGTGATATTAGTATTCTAAAAGGCTGGGCCACTACAGAAAAACGTAGTTTACAGGGAAACGGACTTGATTTGGCAAAACATATTGTTCACAAAATCAAAGTCTAAAGCCTTTAATTTGGTAACATTTTCTGTTCACAAAACCAAAGTCTCAAGCCTCTGATTTGGCAACATTTTCTGTTCACAAAATCAGTCAAAGTTTTTGATTTTCAACACTGTTCACAACACCAAAATCTAAAGCTTTTGCTCTGGCAACACATTCTGTTTACAACACCAATATCTAAAGCCTTTGATTTGGCAACACTCTGTTCACAAAACCAAAGTCTAAAACCTTTGATTTGGCAACATTTACTGTTCACAAAACCAAAGGCTAATGCCTTTGGTTTGGCAACACTTTCTGTTCACAAACCCAAAGTCCCATGCCTTTGATTGGGCATCATTTTCTTTTAAAAAAATATCGAAACGTTTTGATTTTGTAACGCTCAGTTCACAAAATCAATGTCTAAAGCCTTTAATTTGGAACATTTTTTGTTTATAAAATCAAAGTCTAAAGCCTTTGATTTGGCGATACTTTAAGTCACAATACCAAAGTCTGAAAAGCCAATGAGTACAATGCATGGTGACATGCATGGCACAAGATATTTATAAAGCAGCCTCCATGTCTTTGTGTGGGGAAATACCATTATAGTAACTTCAAAAGAAAAACTAATTCCTTATCTTTACCACATACGAAAGCAAGGTTTGGTTGAAAATGTAGGTCTTTCAAACAGGACAGAGTTGTAAACTGAAAGACAAGGAAGCATAGTGCTAGAAACAGACAAGGAAAAGAAAAAGTGACTGAAGAAGGAAAAATGAAGTGTGCGTGTGTGTGAGCTGTGACTCGTGTGCCTCCTCTACGGTCACGGGTGATGCACACACAAAACAACAACAGGTGGAGGACTATATAAACTCTAAGTTTAATGAGCTAGGCTCACCTACTAATATTCCTATTTTATTTCTATCAATAACACTAGGGACACATCTGTGGTATAGTACAAAATAACAAAATAAAAAAAAATTCATCATCAATAGTCACTTACTTATGCCTTAAGCTCAGCTTTCATTTTAGAGATGTTGACTTTGTCAACCTTTCCACTCGGTGCACATTAATGCTCTATGGTACGTACTAGACAATATCACGAGAGCAGCAAACAGGAAGTTTAGAGTCCAGCCAGCATGTCTAAAAGCCAGACTGAAAATATAAACTAACACCAGCCCTGCCTACTATCCACCAAAACTACAGTACACCTTTTTATAAACTTCATTCATACTTATCTAGTAATACCCACAAACATTATTGTACACACTACAATATCTCCTCTTTCTTGTTCTACTGTAAAACAATGACATTCCACTTGCCAACGTCATTTAATAGCGAGGATATTACTAACGGCGTGTGACCATTAAGGTGTAAATGTGTCACAGAGCTGAATGTAAGCACCACTGTGATATATTAACTGTAAAAGAAACAAGTGGATTAGCAGGCTGGACAAACCTCCGCAACACCAGACCACAATGACGATATCAGAAGGCTTTTCAGACCTCCACAGCAAATTAGTCCAGTACATAGATACACACATCTGGCTGTATATGCACAGCTACTGCTTAAAACACTATTCATGGCAGGGCAAAGCTCAAGTTACCATACTAAAGACCCATGATGCACTCCAGATCATATCCTACCAATGGTACTCTACATCACGAATTGACTGTGGTAAGTTAAAAAAAGAGAGAACGCAAAGTAATATAAATGAAAAATTAGAAGTGTAAAGGGGGCTCTGCAGGTAGGCATGAGGTGATTTTTTTTTCGCAGTCATGTCGCACTGGGAAGTGGCTGGGCGATGTAGGTGGTGTAGCTGGATGTGAGGAAGAAGCATGAGGGAGCAAATATTAATAAGGGCACTGGATACAACCGATGCCCACACTAACCTACCTTGTACTATGATCTCAGCCTCAATATACCCAGTATATCCTGGGAAACCAGAAGAAGAAGCTACTACATATAACAATCATACATTACTAACAAAATGCTTCACTTAAAGCCAGATGAAGCCTGTAAGCTCCCCAGCATTGCTTACTATGATCTGATGATTTATAATAAGTGTTAAAAACTGGAAAGAAAGTCTGGTTCAAGTGGGCTGGAAAAACTGATTGTTGGTGAGCATATCTTATGGTGTGAAGCAGTGACTAGATCACTTAAGGATACTCAAACGCTGCAAATTGTGCCCTCATTTTGCTCCATCTTGCTCTCACAGTGCAGCAACTACTTAAAAGTTTTTTAATTATTTTAATCTCTTTAGAGAATAATTAAGAAATATGACAACAATCATCAATACCTAAATTTATAAAAACTAGGTATGTAACACAGTTACCGTCACTGGTTCAAAACCTTTGATTTTTACTGCTTCAAAAGCAGATAGTGGCACTTTCAGTGCTTACCATAATAACTAATTTATTACAAGAATGTAAATATATATATATAAAAATTTATATATTTTTTAAATATTTGGGGGAAAATTTTGGTATTTATTCATTTGTAGACATGCTATTTTGTAACTTATGTAGATTTTGTAAGTTCTGCATGTTTTCTAAATTTTGAAGACTCTGCTGTAAACTATGAACTGGCTTGGCAAATGGAATTCCAAGGTGGGTGGTGATGTGCTTGGATAGGTAATCGGCACGGGCAAACTTCTTTCCGCACACTTTGCAAGGGTAAGGTTTTTCCCCGGTGTGGATACGCAAGTGACGATTCATGTCGGAACGACCGCCAAAGGCCTTTCCACAAACGCCACAATTGTAGGGCTTTTCTCCCGTGTGAGTGCGTATGTGAAGTTTTAAATTTTCCCGACCCTTGAAACCCTTCTGACAGAACTGGCATTTGAAAGGGCGCTCTTCATCCACCGCTCGGGGATCCGTCGATGTCGGAGGAAGAGGCGGCTGCGGAAGCATAAGGGCTCCCCGTGTGTCAAATTCAAATTTAAATAAATTATTAGGACCAGGGGGAGTGCTGGTCCCAAGCGAAACAGTAGTAGTACTGGCGGTGGCTGTGCTCAATGCAACAGACGAGGACGGAGGAAGGCCACCAGTTGGGGTGGTAGTTGCAGGAGGAGAAGGTAAAGCCATTGGGGTGGACGCTGGGAGGGGAGAACGAGGTGGTCCCGTAGTGCAACTGGGTGACAGCCTAGGTGAAGCTTGTGGTGAAGAAGCTATGCTGGGTGGACAAGAGAGACCGCGCCCATCATTCACTCGAACCTCACGCAACGTATCGAGTGAACACTCCGTTGACCCCTGGCAATGACCCTCAAAACTGGCCACATCTCGGAATGTCAACTTACACTTAACACAGTATATGAATTTCCCTTTATTTTCTTCTTCTTCTTCACCCTCTTCCTCCTCGCCATCTACTTCACCATCCTCATTATCTCCTTCCTCATATTTTCTCACACCATTTTCACGGTTGACAGCTTCAAGAAGGGCAGCGCCAAATGTGGTAGGATGGGACGTGGACGGCCGGTCAGCTCCCTCTTCCAGTGGATCTATACACTCATCTTTAATGGTTATAGAGGTTTCTGATTCACTTTTGGAGGATTCATTAATTAGAAGTCTATGGAGGTAGGATTCTTGGAGGCTTTTTAGTACTTGTCGACCCTCTTCTGGATCTGTTTTCATGATGCGATCCAGTGCATCGTGATTTGATCGGTGCTTGGCAAAACTCTTATGATACTTGAAACACTGACCACACACATCACAACGGAATGGCTTCTCCCCAGGTAGCTTGGCAGTGTGGTTCTGCTCCTGATGGCGCTGGAAAGCGGATTGATATTTGTAACGCTGACCACACTGATCGCATTTGTAGGGTTTCTCTTCCTCGTGGATTCTGATGTGCTCTTCTAGATGGTGGGGAGAAGGTAGTATCATTGCACATATATGACATGTGATGCTGCTACCCGCACTCTTCTCCTTACTAGCAGCTGATAGGGCTGCAGATGCAGCTGCTGCTGCACCAGTCAGTTCAATTCCTAGACCAGCTGGACCTCCAACTCCTGATGGGCCACCTAAGGCCATAGGTAAGCGTGCCCCTGGAGGTACGGCTTTGATGACATCAAGAAGGTGCATTAAATCTTTGGGAGAGGAAACACCAGACTGCTGTGGGTCTAAGATACCCGGCGGGAAATAATATTGCAGAGGTGGGTACCCCAAAACCATTGCCTGCTGCAAAAATGCTACTTGAGGAAGAGTTCCACCAGGGGCAAGAGGGCCCCCTAATCCAGCAGTTGTGAGGCCACTAGAGGCCAATGATGGGGAAGGAACTGTTGATGGTGGCCCTGAGGAACCTGCACTTGCTGCCTCTCCCTCCTCTATAATCACTTCTGGAGATTGGATTGTCTGAAATAGGAAAAAAAATTATTAATCTTCATCAAAAGAGGTTCATTACAAGCAAAACCGTGCATAAGACCTTTCTAGAAAATATACAAAATATCAACACATCTATCATCATTTACTGTATAAAACAGACTTACCCATCTGAAAACGTATAATTTCCTTTATGATATATAATTAACATCATTACAGCTACAATCTTAATATATGATTACGCTGTAAAAGGGTTTAAAATGTATATCAAAGATATTTTTTACATAGGGTTGTTTTGATGTCAGTGAAATGTTGTCAAGAAATTAAATGTTTATAATTTACTATGATTGTTTTATGTCTGTGTAACATTGCAGGAATATTATCGGTTAAAATTTATCTTAGACTGCTTTTATGTCAGTGTAATATAGTCATGAAAATTAAGTTGTTATGCCTATGGATGATTAAAAGGTTACAAAAAGTATTAACTGTTCATTATGAGTTCTTCCAAGTTAGAGTTTATCTCAAGAAATATTCTAAGTATTTTCACATTATACTGAATATTGGAATAACATCTAGGTCACTGAAACTGAAAAACTTCAGCATGCCAGTGACTTAGGCCATATTAAATGTATATGAATCACCTAATTCTATAGTGGGCTAAGTGCCATAACTACAGTATGCCAGAGAATGTGCTTAAAGTTTCACAATGTTAAAACTTTGATATCTCGATAGCAGTTCATGTTATATTGATGTTACACAAATAAAACCATCAAAATAACAGGAGTGGTTACCAAGATATCGAAGTCTTAAAGTTGCAAACCATTAAACTTGTTTTCTGGCATTCTGTGGTTTTGGCATTTACCCCAGTATAGTATTAGGTGCCTTATATAATCAACAACATGGTGTATCTTGAATTCTGATCTCTAAAAGTCAGGATATTTTTTAATTACTGAGCACAGAGTGACCATTTGTCAAATCAACCTTGATATTTGATGAAAGGATTTTAACAAACACACAAGAGAGAGTCTCTCTCTCTCTCTCTCTCTCTCTCTCTCTCTCTCTCTCTCTCTCTCTCTCTCTCTCTCTCACACACAAACACACACCTAAGTCATATAGGAACTATTGAGGTCATAAACTAAGTTGTTAACATTGCACGGGAGAGAAAATGTAGGATTTTGATATTGGGAGATTTTAATCATAGAGAGATGGAATGGATCTTGACCCACACAGTGGAGCGGACTCATTCGAGGCAAGATTCCAAGACTGCATACAAGGGAATTTCCCACACCAACATGTATTGGAACCAACGAGGGACAGAGGTGGGGATGAGCCATTGCTGCTTGATCTAGTATTCACATATAATGTGTTGGATATTGAAAAATTTGAGTATGAACTACTAATAGGAAAGAGTGACCACTGTGTTGTTGATGGAGAAGATGTTCTGCCTGGTAGTAGAGGAACTGAGGACATGAGGAGGAACTATTCGAAAGGAGATTACATAAATATTAAAGAGCTTTTAGCATCGACTGGAGGACCTTATTTAACAACAAATCTGTACAAGAAATGTACAAAATTTTTTGTGAGGAATATGGGAAGATAGTACTGTTGCATACATTCCATCAAAATAGGAGTTATTCATACCAGAGAGAAATGGTTCAATATGAGTGTAAGAGAGCTAAGGACTGGAGAGACAAATACTGGAAAAGGTGTAGGAGACAAAGCATAAATGCCAGGCAGACTTATAGAGGAGCAAGAAATGATTACCCAAGTAAAAGAAGCGAGGCAGAGAGAAACTATGAGAGGGATATCACCAGGAAGGCTGAAAAAAAATCCCAGACTTTTCCACAGCTTTATCAGAGGAAAACTGAAGGTCAAAGAACAGGATTTAAAGCTAAAAGAGTGCGGATGGAAGCATTACAGAGACAGATGAAGAGATCTGCGAAGAACTGAACAAGAAGTTTCAGTCAGTATTTACAGCAAAGAATACCCCACCCCCTCAGATTGCTGAGATAGGAGCTCATGGGCCAGTATTAGAGAACATCCTCTATTCAGCCAAAGAGGTATGCAAAATGCTGATAGTTAGATGCCCATAGAGCTACAGGTCCTGATAATATAACTCCTTATGTACTTAAGAAATGTGCTAAATCAAAGGCAGCGGCACTATGTAATTATCTGCTTGTGCTTCCGGGAAAGAGCCCCAAGCTCGTAACTTCCCGTCCCCTGGTTGGTTCCATTTTTGTCCTTAGTGATACTTATCATAATTGTCCTTAAAACTATGGAATGAGTTAGCATCAACTACCTACTCGCTTAGCCAATTCCAATAATTAACTACTCTTACACTAAAATAGTACTTCCTTACATCCTGGAAAGTTTTCTTTCGAAGCTTCAAACTATGACCACTGGTTCTAGTGCCAGCCATATCAATATATCGATCCCTTTCCAGTCTTATCATAAAAATCAAGGAATTTAAAAACCGTCACCATATCCCCACTCATTCTTCTAACTTTTGAGTAATGGTAAGTCTAATTCCCTCAAGCTCTCCTCTTTAGTGAGATTGTGTCTTTCTGGTACCAGCTTTGTGGCATGTCTTTGACCTTTTTCCAGCTTAACTACGTCTTTTTAAAGCATAGGTTCCAAAAGGGGGCTGCATATACAAGCTTTGGCCTCACATAGGTTTCATAAATATTTCTGATCATTTCCTTATCCATGTGCCTGAAGGCTACTTTTATATTTGCTAAGAAAGCATATATTGTCCTTACTATGCCATTTACATGCATTTCAGGAGACAAATCTGCCAATATGTTTTCTCCTAGATCTCTCATTCTCTGTTTCTTGAAGTTCAGCTCCTGCCATTGAGTAGTCAAGCTTGGGCCTTATTGCACTCGTACCCATTCTCATTACCTTACATTTAAAAGTACTGAATTTCATAAGCCACTTTTCTGACCACTCATGCAGACTATTTAGGTCTTCCAGAAGTTCCCTACCATTCTTCTCGTCTCTTACTTTCTTCATAATCTTAGCATCATCTGCAAAAATATTCAAGAATGATTTTACAGACTCTGGTAGGTCAGTTACAAATACAAGGAACAAAAATGGCCCTAAAACTGAACCCTGTGGAACTCTGCTACTAACTCTTCTCCATTCACACTGAGTGTCTTACTATAACCCTCTGTTCTCTTCCTTTAAAGTAACTTTTTATCCATTCCAAGACATTTCCACCTATTCTCGTCATTGCTTGCAGCTGCTTAATAAATCTACCATGTGGGACCGTGTCAAATGCTTTCTGGAAGTCTAGGAATATCAATCTGCTCAGCCCTCTCTTTCCTGTAAGATTCGGCTTACTGTTGATCTATCTTCTCTGCAGCCATGTTGTCTCACTGACAAAAAGTTGATATATCACATTTGAAAAGTCGTTGGAATCTGGAGAGATTCCAAGTTGCTGGAAACAAGCGAATGTGGTAACTATCTTCAAAAATTGAAGAAGGGATACAGCTCTTAACTACAGACCTGTTTCCTGGACTAGCTTGGTTTGCAAAACTATGGAGAAGCTATTAAGAAAACACATCTCTCTTCACTTGGAATCCTTCAACATTTTGTCAGTGAGACAACATGGCTTCAGAGAAGGTAGAGTAACAGTAACAAACTTATTACAATTTTATGATGAGGTAAGCAGTATCTTACAGGAAAGAGAGGGATGGGTATAAGCCTCCTCTTAGGCCTACATCTCCTACTTCTGCATGCAACCTCCAACCTAAGTATCTTTCTCCAAACGTACTACCTCATCCCTCCTCAGCACATACCCAACCCATCTTAGTCTTGCCTCTCTCACCATGTTCCCAAACCCTAATGCAGTGTCTCTGAAATATTCTCATTCTTTATCCTGTTCCTCCATGTCACGACAGTATACAAAAACATTAATATGTCTCACCATCTGTCCTCGGTCATCTTCTGGCTCTTCTTCAGACTGCGGTGAAGACTTGGACTCGGAAGGTGTGACTGCGCTTTGCCCTCCGGATATTTTAGTAATGGACGGTGGTACTGGCCGGTCAGAATCCTAAAAAAGGATTGTCTTTTAAGTTCAATATTTAAATGGCTATTACTGATGGAACTAATGTCAAACTGAAGTGATATTACAAAAAGGCACAAAACCAGTGTATTCATTAAGTAGTTTTTTATACATATGATTCATGAATAGGCCTGGTAGACATAGTAACTATCATTATATTTGCATTATGAATATAAATAGAGAATAAATACAATACTGGCTAACAGGTTACAAATATCTGAAAAACAATACTAATGCAAAATGCTTACCTCTCGTATGCCAGATTCTGCCAGAGCGATGCCTGATGGTCCTGCTACTGGAGCTACCTTATTATCACTCCGTTCTTGAGAAGGTATATGCCCATTAGGTGTGTCAGGTGTGTCGGGTGTAACCTTTTCATGACAGGCTTCACCGCTTTCAGATCCAGCATCGCTACCCCCAGTAGACAGTTTTCGTCGCTTTGGGACGGGCGAAGACTCTCTCGATAGCGGTCTTGACCGTAAGATGGAAGGGGTACCTGATACAGGTATGCTGTCTGGATGTATAGCTGTAAGAGGTGGAGGTGGTGGCCGGTCTTCTGAACCCAAAGCTCCTTTAGGACTACAGCTACTCTTAGATTTATATTGAGCTGGAGGAGGAGTGGTTGAACGTGTGGTAGTTGTGGTGGATGGAGAAGTGGTGGTCGTGGTAAAATGATTTGAGGTTCCATCGTTTCCCCTCGTGTGAGATCGTGGTGGTTGAAAAACGAACGGGTCTCCAGATAATCGATTGTCTGCCAAACCCTTTATCTGAAGCTCTCTTGCAGTACACAGGAGGGCAGCCAAATCATGTTGCTCCACTGACACCTCCCCATTGTATATAAACTCGATGAGGGTACGCAGTTCCGAGTAACGCACATCTTTGAGAATGACTATCGGATGTTTGTCAGGATGAGCCACCAGCAATTCCTTGAAATAAGGGGAACAGGCAGACAGCACCAAACGGTGAGCCTTCAGGTGGCGTCCCTCACAAGCCAGCGTCACATCCACAAATGTTTCTGATTGTAGCAGCGAGTTGAAGACGCGGATCAAGTTAGCCCAGTGATTGTTCCACTTGAGGCAATACTGGTCACTTCCCATCATCAACAGAGCTGAAATAAAATAGACCTCATATAGTACATCATATATATGCAAAGTTTTTTATTCACAATCACAACTTTCATTTCATAATTTTTCAGTTAAAATAGCAATCATGTAAAGACACACTGACAAGCAGTACACAGTCAAACAATTCTGAACGACATTTAGACCTTAAACTAGATAACAGGGTAAAAAACATATCACTGCACAGAGGTTGTGATCTGCCATATCTTTCTCTCACTGTTAAGATGTATCTAAACTGCCTATATTCATTACTTGTAAAGTTCTATTTCAATTATTTGATCAATAAGAGGTACCCAGATAGCATATAAATGAAAACTACAAAGTAAATTTAATAGCCAAATCTAGCCAAAGAGAAAGGCTGTAAAATCCACGGGAACTCATTAAATGACAGTTGCTCCTCACCAGGGTGTGGATGCTGGTAGTAGTGCTGGAAAATACTGTCATCCCGACACATGTTTCGGAGGGCACGTCCATCCCCACCACCCAGAGGTGTATCATTACATGGGGCAGCACCAGAGGTTACCTGGGGAGGCCTCGGCGGGGCCAGCCTTCCTCTGCAGGGGCTGCCCGACCGACAGCCTATGACAGGAGCCGTTGTTCTCTCACTATCTCTAAACGGCCAGTGCCTGTCAGAAAAGCCAAAGAGGCCCAAGTCTTCCCCTACCAAGGCCGCCGTTGTTGTGGTGGTTGCAAAGAAGGTACTTTCAACAGAAGTAATGAAATTGGCTGTATCTTATTGATCTATTTTCCCCAGTGGGTGTCTTCACCACCCGAGGGATACAATTTCACGAACTAAATAAAAATGACTATTAGGGGAATGCGAATGGATACAACACTCGTTCTCATAGTTAAATCTGATCATAACTGCCATTTCTCTCATTTCCCAGTCTATTTTACGTATCAAACAATACGAGTATAATTCGTGTTGAGTATCTTTGGTTTACGTACGTATTTCACATTATGTTCACTTATCACAAATGGCTGCTTAGAGCAATTTAATTATTAGGTTCTTACATAGCGTTATATCTCAGTTTGTTAGTACTTCTGAAATAGTGGAAGTTAATAATAAAGTTATTAAATGTACCTAAAAGAAATTACAGTACAGTGTATTGAATGTAATAATAAGGATTTCATATATAATAGGGTAATGATTAAAAAAAAAAGGTTTTAGTGTTACACTTGGTTCTTATTCAAACGGGGATGAGCAGAGACATGTGGCCGGGGTTATAAGGTTGAATTTCCTTTGTTATTCTCTTTGGCACATTCGCGCGCACATTAAACACTTCCAGACTAGTTAGCTTTACCAATGATAAATACGAATAATGCTAACGTTATATTTAAACTTAACCCTATTTGCACCAAGCCTCTGAAATTTTTTGTACTGACGATACTTTGATCATGTAAGCAATATTGGCCAATATTAATGATAATGAGCGATACACATTCTGATTAATGTGGAAAATAAAGTTTGCAGTACTGAGTAAGAGGAGCTACCAGTGGCAGCCAGACTGTCCAATATATTGTACTTTTTTTTCTCTCTCTCTCTCTCTCTAGAAAACCAATGACACGTCTCTATCTCCTCCGTCTCTCCTCTCCCCAGGAAACCATGACACGTCTCTCTTTCGGTTTAGATAACTTGTGGCATATATTCCTCTCTATAGAAAATTATTGCTGCGCTCTCTCTGTCACTCTCTCTTGCACTCTTAACAAACTGGTGACATTCTCTCTTTCACCCTCGAATATTATTAATATTATTATTATTATTATCAGGTATATGTTTACATTTTACTCAGCTATCTGCTTATTCACTCTCTACTTTAAACTTTTCATACATACGTAAATTCTATTTAGAATTAATTCTCTAAGTAGGATATACTGTATTTCACTTGGTGTATGTATCTTTCATGCTGAACAGATTCATTATTGTTTACAATAATTTATCATTATTATTGTTGTTGTTATCATTATTAATATATATATATATATATATAATATATATATATATATATATATATATATATATATATATATATATATATATATAATTATATATATATATATATATATATATATATATATATATATATATATATATATATATATATATATATATATATATATATATATCTACTATACACGCCTTACTCAGTTATCTGATTATTCATTGTTTACTGTTAAGTGTAAATACATCTGTTTAGTCTAGGTAATTAAAAGTTTTCTAGGTAAGGTTTATTTCTGTTCACTGTATGTATCGTCCTCTTACTGACTTGCTCACTACATGTCTACTTATAAGTGTATGCTTAGTCTTGTAATAGAATAGCCACTGTATTTCTAAGAAAATGGTAAAATATAATTCCCTCTCATACAAAATGAGTGATTCTCTCTCTCTCTCTCTCCGAGCCTTATGGTTCATATATTGATATGTCAGTGTCAAGTCTTCCATCACCTATGGTTCTTTTCCTATGCCTACATCAACACGGAATATTGAGATATATATTTTAAAAATCTATTGCCCTTCATATCTGACTAGTAACAACACTCCACATCTTTTTTTTTATTCCTATTCATTATAAGGTTTTTATTACATTGACTATGCCTTCAGCGTGTATTTTCATTGTTTTTCATTCTCTTATTTCTTCATTGTCCTAAGGCAGCTACTTTTTCTTGGTGCCCTTCATGCCCAATGAGGGTAGATTTCTTGCCGTACCGGTCCCATACTCATGAAAGAAATTATATATATATATATATATATATATATATATATATATATATATATATATATATATATATATATATATATATCTTTTTGTCATGATGTGCAAGAAATGTGCTATAATAAGGCACAGTTACCAATAAAAAGTAGCAGCGTAAGGCCAAGGCAGAAATAAGAGAATGAAAAACAATAATAACAAAAGCTGAAAAAATAGTCAAAGTAATAAAGACTCAATAATGAAAAGAAAAAAGCAAAGAGAAACATGTGGAGTGCTGTGACTAGTTAGATGTGAAGGGA